>CM076580.1:606804184-607023711 GCA_034641835.2 Pinus albicaulis
TTGCGGCATCACCCAACCTCTCCCACAGTGCTCCTATTCTTAAAAATGGAACCATTTGTTGGGTGGAGGGGTCCTGACCCAGGTTCAGAATTAAGGTTAACCAACAAAACCCTCTTACTACTGGGCCTTTCGGCAGTGACCTACTTGCGCAAGTCAAAGTTTCTCCCGAAGAGTATGGGGGGGTGTTGGAACCAAGTTTCCATACCCTGAGAGAGATTTGAACGATGTGGGTGCCTTAAGATCCCAAAATTCCATAAACAGACCTTCGAAATAGCATCCCTAATCGGTAAACCCTTTTCAGACAGATTTACGTCAAATATGTAGAATATCTTGCGCAAGTTAACACAATAGCTATAAATCAAGTAATAACCCTTAACACATAATATCATAACCTTATATCATCAGATCCATCCAATAAGCATCCATATAAACCCAAACACAGTTGCGCAAGAGATCTATTCGTAGACAGTACAGAAATCGGAAACAAGATGCAGAAACACTCATAACATAAACAAAAAATGCATATAAAACTCATATATCCTCAAAAAAATTCCTTTATTACTATTAGTTCAGGTCCTTCATACAAAACACTTCAACAACCTGTGCACACAGCTATCGGGGTCCACCCATAGCAGGACTAAGGTCTCCGCGCACATAGCCAACATGAGCCTTCTTACCCAGACAATCCGCATAAAATATCACCAAGTTTCCAGATCTAACATTCACATTCAAAATTATCCAAAAACTAACTTCTTAGACTTGATCTATCCATCTATTTATACTATTATCCTACGCTACTCTATGGTCCGAAAACCGTGGTTTGTGGCGCCTTGATCTACCCTTTGACCCATTACAATTCATGAGGGGCTTTGACCCGCTCGAAAACCCCATGCACATGACTAATCTATTACAAAATAAAGCAAAAATGGTCGGACTTAGGGGAACCCGATCCAACAAGTGCCAAATTTTATTCTATAGTAGAAATGATTAAAGTATGAGATTGGATATTTTAGAGGGATTGTGTCTATAAATAGAAGGAGAACAACATGATAAATAAGGGTATTCCCATGAATTCAAATGGGGTAGCAATATTGAACATGAAGATCCACACGCAACATGAAGAGAACAATGATAAATTTGAGAGCTAAGAAACAAAAAGCTCAATTGTATATATGAAATAGATCTTGTGATTAAATATTATGGAGAGTGCGGATTTTCTTATATCTAGAGTGACCTACAATACTGAGTTGGTTGCGATGAAAAAATATAAAAGTTTTAAAGTTGTATTGTGGCCAAGAAAACTTGTAGAGGACGTAACGAGAGTAGAGAAAGACATGTTTAGAAGAAGGTACCATCACATATATGAATAAATATATGAGATATAAGAAGCTACTGAGTGGTGAAATAAACGCAAATTTAAATAAAAGAAAAGAGAGAAGATTTAAGTGTTTATATAATATATGAAATAGAGAAAGGATTTGTAGAGAACAGTGCCACAAATCTGAGAGTTAATCAATTGATTCTATAAAAAAATGTGTAAAGGGACTATGGATCTAAGTTTTATAATGGGTGAAAAATGGATATGCTAGGTTCAATAAGTTGGAGTCTTCACATTAAGAAATAGGTGCTTCCTTCGGGTCAGTGCCTATAAATAAATGGGGTCGATTCCTGTTTCAACTGGGTGCTGGAAAATCAAGCAGTTTGTGCTTCCTTCAGGTTGGTTCTTGTGAAAGGTTTGGGAATTGGTACTTCCTTTTAGTTGGAGCTCGCATTTTCATAACAAACAAAAATAAGAATTTTGGGTTCCCCTCTTTATGGTTTTCCACATAAAAATTTTGTGTCTCATATGTGTTTAATGTTTATGGTGTTGTTGTGTGATTCATGTGTTGTTTACATGGTATATTTTTTAATGTTTGGATATTCTTATTAATTATTAAAATTGGCCATAATTATACCGAGTCAACCCCTTTCTTAGTGTTATCATAGTTTCCAACAACTTCCATATGTTTGAATGGGGTCCCCTAAGGGAAACATTTTGTACAATTTTGGATTAAATTTTGTTGAAACACATTGCACGCATAAGTCAAGGGGATTTGGGGCGGGTCAAAGCTCCTTTATCATTGTAATGGGTAAAAAGGGAAACCATGAATCTAAAACCATGGTTTGTGACCATGGTATGTGCACATCAAAGGCCTATAAATATGTAAGAGTTGAGTCGAGTAAGATATATCAATAGATCGATATATTTTTATGGTTATGAATATGTTGATCTGAGTTTTGGGTAAGTTTTTCTGGGTTGAAAGGCTCCTGTTGGCTGTGTGCGTGGAGACCTAGTCTTGAGCTGTGTGCATAGACTCTACTGTTGTGTGCGTAGATAGAAATAGATTGTACTGATTTGAATATCCATTAACAAAGAAGAAGTTTTGGCAAATTCTGACACAATTTCTATATGTTATTCATGACTATGTTTCTTATCTATTAATATATTTATGATTGAATGGGTATTTATCTAAGTTACTTATTTGTGGAAAATCTCTATATTTCCACAAGGATTACTTCTGTGTTAGGGTTTTATCTGTGCTTCGATCTCGTTTCCTGTGAAGTTTCATGCCGATAGCTAAGCATTAAATACAATAAGTAAGAGTAAAACACACATCAAATGCTCCCTAAGGGTGCGAAAACCTGGATCCTGCACCCCTCCATACTGCTTCAGGTGAGACATTGTTATGCACAAGAATATCGTTTCCGAAAGGGCCAGTAGTTGGAGGGTATTTCTGGTTGCGTAGAATACTCTGAACCTGGGTTAGGATCCCTCAAGCCAAAAAAATGGTTCTATTGCAGGGACCGAGATCTGTTTGAGGGAGATTTGATGTTGTGGCATTCGATGAATAATGAACTGCAAGATTGGCTTGATAAGAAGGTGCACGAATTTGCAATCCAAGAAAACTAAAACCCTAAATTATCTGATGAGGATTAGGAACAAAGATATATCTATATAGAGGTCCACCAGTTTTTTTTCTTCCTTTGCGAGTGAGTTACATGAGTGGTTATCTCGGTTAACTGAGTTCTAGACCTACGCAAACGACGACATGATCACAAGGTGGACACTTGAGCTGGTTCAGCAGTTAAAGAAATCTAGAAATAAAATTACCCATGGATTAGATTATTGGATTGATAGCATTTTTAGTGGGTTTGTGACAACATTTTCTATTGACACTTTTGTATCGTATTCTGAAGCTGAAAGGATTTTTTTCAAGGTCCCTAGAGGTAAGTTTATGCGCTCATTGAAACTATGGATTAAAATGATTTTATGTGAAAATGGTGCTCTGTGCAGCCACATTGAGTGAATGTACTAAAGAGGCTCGACTACACACAACAGAAAAACTTACAGAGTATATCTAGAAGAGGGTTTTGTTTATAGCCCTCTCAAAGGTAAATCTGACAGTGATGAGGAGTCTAAAACAAGTATCTCTAGTGAATCTGCGTACTCAGAAGAAGATGGATTGTAAGATCAAAGTATTTTTGGGTCATTGGCCTTAGTTCATATCCCATCCAATCCACTCCCAAATTCATCTTCCTTTAACAAGTCATCCACTCCACCTCCACCCCCAACACCAGAATTTGATATGGGTACTTCCATAAAGGTGCAGAATTTCAAGGGTGTTGGGAATGAATATGTTGACCAATTTTGGTTCATCGCAGATGTTGTGTGGAAAACACAGAATATCAATAATGATAATATTAAGAAAGTGCAGCTGGATACTACATTTCAAGAAGGCACGTTGGATTGGTACATGAGATATATAGCAACCAACCCTAATGAAATGATTGACGAGCTTAAAACCGCATTGAAGGAGTAGTTCAAAAAGCCAAAATCATTTTCTTAATGTGTGACCGAATTAAAGGAGATCCACTAAGAAGTTAATGAATATGTATGGGAGGAAGATAAATGATTGAAGTGCACCATTAGAGATGGAGGATTTAGTATCGATGACACGCAGCACAGATAATGGTTCATTGTTATGTTGTTGCTACACCTGCGCCAGTTTTTAAACCAACAGAAGATTGTGACACAGGCTAAAGATGTGGAGATAAAAATTAAGCTATATAAGCCTCGCATGTACCAACCACACAGGTTGGGACTCATAAAATCCAAAGCCATTTAGCTGCATTACACTTAGAAATAAAAACTTTGTGAAAACAGAAGGAAAAGGATGTGTGCGTAGGAGTATGGTGCACACACTGTAAAGTTGAAGGGAATCACAGGGATCTGTGTCTTGTATATAATAACTATCTGGTAGTTGGAGGACAAATTCTGATTAAGAATGGGGCAGGGCCTAGTGAGGTTCCCAAACCATGGTGCATGATTTTCCAAGAAAATGGACTACACATGACAGAATTCTGCCCCAGGCTTGATAAATATATTCTGGAGCTACAGCAACCTTACTACACATTGTTTTTATCTGAGGGTCATGATGACAAGAATTGTCGCAGCTTTGATCTGTTGATTAAGCAGGCTACCTCATATAGATTGTAGGCTGAGGGTAGAAGGTTGGATTTTCCTGCATCGTTGTTTGGGCACGGTGGGTTTCCAGGTAGAGGAGGAGGAAGAGGAGGAGGAGCTGGTCGTGGAAGGGGATGGATCATTTTTTATAACTGTGGATAGTCTGCTCATTATGTGCATGACTTCCTGAGCCCAACACAACAGCCTTGTAGGTTTTGTAGACAGTTTGATCATGTTATTGAAGATTTCCCTTAAATGTTTGAAAAAATGTAGGAAAAGAAACCGTAGACACCTACGCAAAATGTTAAAATGATGAGAGCATAACCGCGCACTGAAGACCCTAGCATAAATATTGTTACCAGAAGCAATGTAGTGACTGGAGAAGATAAAATAGAAGGTAAGAGACCTATCACTAATGTTTGGGTCTAGAGAGCTCCTGAGAAAAAGGAAGGGTTCAATCTACAAAGGGATAAGGCAACCTTTGTCGCAACAAATAAGGAATTCCCATATCCTGGCACATCTAAAGTACCAAGAAAACCTGCCATGGATACCGTCGAAGGGGTCAAGCCTACAGATATGAAATTGTTTTTGCAGGCATGTACCAAGCTTCTGCGTAATAAGAAGGAAATTGAGAATATTTAAGCTCTGACTAATAGCTGCGCTGAAAATTAATAGCCCCAGATGGAGGAAAAGGTTGTCAATAATATCTACAAGAACAAAAGAAGAACTGGCCGAGAGATGCGCCTGACTGCTTAGATAGGGGAGTTTGAAATGAACTAGGTCATTTTGGATCTGGGCTTTGATGAAAGTTTCATACGAAAGTAGACTTAGCAGAAAATGGGAGATCCTAAGTTGGAATGGTCTACAATACAACTGCGCATGGAAAATCAATAGAATATTATCCCAATGGGAAGACTTTCTTGGGTCGTAGTTGATATCAAAGGAGTTAAGGCACTAGATGATTTTGAAGTTATTCAAATTTTTGATGATTCACATCCATACCCTGCACTATTGGATCTGGATTGGGCTATTGAAATGGATTTTATCATCAACTTCAAGTGCAAAAGTATGGTGTTTGAAAATAATGGAACCAGGGTTGTGATCCCACTGGACCCTACAGAAGCTGATAGACACACAGAACTAGTGCATGCAAAAGAGGAATTTTATCATATCTACAAGCTAATTACGAGAGATGAATATTGTATCAATCCCAAAACAAATTGTCAGATTAGTTTGGATATGGATAGTTCATGCGACTCGGAATCATATGAGGAATTGGATAATTGGAAAAAACATTTGCATGAAGTCTTTACACTGCACTGCAACTGAGTCACTAGATATCTATGGTGAATATCCTCTGAGGTGCGGGAATTACCTTATTATGATGATATAGACAGTGTTACTTGTTTCTTATATGAATTTGAAAAGGTTGTTCCAGAGACACAATGGTTCCATGTGCTTGACATAGCTCTGTGCTCAACCCTAGTGTGCTAGTGGGAAACTCACAAGGACAACTTAGCAAATTGGGAAGAATGTACCCACATGATGCAACTGTGATTTGGACAACCCAATACCTGATTGGAAGGAACCTACGTAGGTAAAGAATATATGCGCATGAATTTATCCATGTGGACTGAAGCTTGGGGAGAAGAACCACAACCAATATGGGTGCATACATTCATCCATACTTTAAGTTGAATTCCTATGAACTAGTACCTAGAGGTTGAGCTACGACGAGGAACAAAAAAATGGGCTGTGCTACAGGAATGCTTTGTTTTAACCTTTAGTTTTGAGAGTGGATTTCTTTGCATCAATACTTCCATACACACGATTTAATATGTAGCCTTTGACATGCCATAGAAACTAGAAGAACGAGCCCTACCAACATGGGATGCGTAGATGAAGGATATAATTTAATGTCAGAATGTGACTATTGGAGAAATTAGGAAGACCCTAGAAACATAATTATTCATGAGTCTGAAGGTCAACATGCAGTTTTTTGGCCTATGGTTGAAGTGCCAGATGTTACTGAACACATGAAGATTAGGCAAGTCAACATCGGAACATGTTGTAGCCTCTACAACAACCTCCAAAAATCCACACTTTAAAAATTTTTCTGGAGCCCCTTGAGCATAAAGAAAAGTTAAGTTAAGTCTAGGAGGGTCAAGTCGCTGAGTTGCAGATTTCTGAATTTGTGGAAAATCGCAACCCCACGACCTTGCGACCCCGCGACCCTGAGGTCGCAAGGTCGCAAGGTCGCGAGGTCACACCTCCCTTGGACCACTGCACAATGCGACCCTCCGACCTCATTAATGGCCAACATGTGCGACCTTTTTATTAATATAAGGTCGCTAGGTCACATTATAGACATTCAGCAGATAGAAAAAAATGCCTCTGACAGGTCGACTGGAGCGCGATTTTCCTGGGTAAGTTGCCGTTTTCCTCCTGCTGTTTCCTTTTATGGTTTTTCTTGCCTAATTTTCCTTTCCTCAGCCTTTAAATTGCCCCATGTCTTGGCCATTGTTTTCATTTGATACTTGGAGCTTCCCCATTTTGGCTCTGACATTTACCCTTCTTGCATAACTTTATCACTATTCCCATCCAAACTCCCATGGCCTGTGTCCTGCTCCAAAAGCTCTCCCCTTGCTTTGTCTTGGTCAAATTAGCCTTGTAATTTTTAATTTAGAGGGAAATAGGCTTCACGCAGTGCACGCCAAAACCCCGGCAAGCCCTATCGCGACTTGCGACCCGTGTGACCCTGCGACCCAGTCGCTAACTCGCCCGGTCGCAAATCACCCTTCAGTCTGTTTTCTCGCGACTTCGAGACTTAGCAACCTTGCGACCCGGTCGCAGGTCGCAGAGTCCCTCTCCCGTAGGTTTTTCTAGCATTTGCAACCCAACGACCCCGCGACCTGGTCGCAAAGTCGCAAGGTCGCACTTCCGTCAATTTTCCCACAACTAGCGACCCCGCGACTTGGTCGTAAAGTTGCAAGGTCGCACTTTTGTCGATTTTCCCACAACTAGCGACCCAACGAACTCGCGACCTAGTCACAAGGTCACAAAATCGCAAACTCTTCGAAAATATCAACATCGCGACCTTTGCGACCCTACGACCCAGTCGTAGGTCGCTAATTCAGCTCTGCCTGTGTCCCCAGTTGAAATAATTAATAGCTGTACCTAGGTTTGTATTATCATGGAATCTTCCTTATCCTGGAACTCTTTCATGAACATGACAGGTGAATTCGAAGCAGACTTAGAGTGTATCCCTGTCCCCTCAGATTCAAGCGACATGGGACCTCTAGTGTCTCAGAAAAATGACAAGAGCCTAGAAGCAGAGGACGTAGAGATGGATATACCAATGTCCTTGCCCCCGATCTACAGAGATACCCTGTGCACATTTTCCAGAGGGGACAGCATGCGTTGGTACCAAGTGTACCAGGAGTCCACTCAACAGGAATTCCAAGAGGACCTCCCTAATCGAGAAGTATACATACAGGTCAAAAGGTCAAAGCTCCATCTTGCAGGTGCCCATCCGGCTATATTCCCATGCGCGGAGGTTATAGAATGGATTATATAGAACACTGACGCCAAAAATTTCATAATCAGGGACAACGAAGGAAAAGCTTTCATGACTCTCAAAGGCTCAGATGCTCATGTTTACTATTCATTTCCTGAATGAGAGGAGGACTTCACAGAATATTGGGCCATCACCCATGCAGTCCCCATAATAGACACTCTAAAAAAGTGGTGGGAGGAGCCTGAGAAGTTCAAGGCCAAGAAGGATAAAGAATATCCAGTGGCAGGCCTTAGCAAAGTATATAAATTGGTGGCTGCTATGCTTTGCAGATTGTATGGGTGCCCCGATGCCACCACCTTCAGTGGCACATGGGAAACCCTCATGGAGTATGTCATAGTGCACGACGTCTGTTTCAATTGGGCCAACATACTGGTGGCCTCTCTTCATACAAACATATCCTTGGCGTTGGTACCGGATGATGGATTTCCTTCTGAATTCTACATGGCCTCTTACTTGTTGGATGCTGTTTGTTCGAGGTGCCACTTTGAGGGGTGGGTGCACAGCTGGGATCCAAAACATACCCATCCAATCCAATTACAGACAAAATTATTCTGGGATTCTAGATATAAGCAGGACATAGAGCCGATCTCTCAAGTTTTCATCCTAGCTCTCTACAGAAAATTGTTCAGCCAAGACACTCCTTGCATGTCTTGGTGAGCCATGGAGACACTAGGCAAGGTGGCGCATTGGTTCCCACTTGCCGAGTACACATTAATTCACGTTTTTGGCTCATATAAGGCTCCCCACGCTATGCCTTGATACGTTACAGATAAAATTCTCATTCAAGAGGTCTATTTCTATATGTCTTCCGGTTTCTCTAAGGTCCTGACCAAGGGTAAGAAGAAGTTGTGGCCTACGCTACCCCTCACTATCGGTACCTGCACGGTCAAGGATTTCAGGGAGGTAGAGGCAGAAGCAGAAGAGATGAAAAGTTACCACCTTGGGTCATTAGACCACCAGACATATGACCCAGAAAGGATAGTCCCTGATCACTGCAAGCGGGCTAAGTTCAAATGGAACTACCAACATACGGAATGCCTGGGCGAAGATGAAAGAAGAAATTGGTATAATGCAAATAGGCAGCTTGCTCCAGGGACATGGTCTGATCAAGAAGACCCAAATGACCAAACATTGGAGGAAAGAAGCCGTGAATTAGGAGGTGCTTCTTCTTCTCTAGCTAAAAGGCCTCGAACTAGTACAGGACATAGCACTTCTACCTAGCAGAAAGAACTAGAAGCCAAAGCCCAACAAGAAATGGAGAAGAAGATGAAAGAAGATGAAGATAAGTGCAAAAGGAGTCCGAGGTTAGAACAGAAGAAGAAGCAGGCAGAAGAGGGCAGGAGAAAAAAGGAGGAACAGGAGGCAGAAGCTGCGGTGGAATGGCAACTCAAGAAAGTATTAGATCAAGTGGAAGCCAAACGCCAGGAGAAAGCAGAACAAGCAGCAGCTGCAACAGCCGAACGTAAAAGGAAAGCCGAACTAGAAGCAATGGCAGAAGTAGAGCATAGACAAAAAAGAGAACATGATAAGGCAGAAGCTGAACGCCTTCAGAAGGAGGAGGAAGAAAAGAAAAGAAAAGAAGAGGAGGATAGAATGCTAGAGAACATCGAGGCATCTCCCAAGGGCGTAGGATCACAAACAGAGCTACCGCCCCTCGAAGTACCTGTAGTCAGTACACGCGCTACACTCTCCGATGTGAGTTCCTACGAAGGGCAAGAGGAGGAGGTATTCGATCTCATCAGGCTTACATATGATTAGTTCTCTTTCAAGATCTGACAGGAGAAAAGAAGAGGCCAGCCACGAAATCCTTCTGCCTAATCCACAGTCGCAATGGAGAAAGACATAGTCTTAGACACTAGGACTAACCCTGTGATGATAGCATCAGCTGGCACAGCTTTCTTCGCGACCGCGGAGGAGAATGTAAACAGAATGAGTAGAGAGATCTTCTCTCTACAAAATAGGTTACAAGAAGCAGAACAGAGGGAGGCAAGGGCAGAGCAGGAAAAGATAGCATTGAGAGAAGAGATTCAACAACTCCAAGACAAAACTGCCCCTATCAATGAGGTACCGCTCACCGTCCAAAGGGAGTTGGATATATTAGAGGCCAACATGAGACAAGTCTATGGGGAAATGTTTACTATAAAACAAACAGTTGCCCCCTTAGTGAGAGCCCAAACAAAAACCAAGCAGAGGAACGAGTAGCTGAAGGAAGCCTCAGCCGCCTTGGACAGAATGATAGATTGGACGGTCTTGTACCCCCAGGCTCTCGAAAACCTGCCAAATAAAGACTGGATCCACGCACAAGATGCCAAGGTCTAGATCCAGATTAAAATGCAGTCTAAAGATATGCTATCCAAGGACCTAGATAAGGTGATGTTCGCATATGAGCATCTGATCAGCGACATCGATTCAATGCACGTCCTACATCACATTCCATTACTGGGTGCATTGGACGAGGAGAAGACATGGGAATAGGTGGATCAGGAGATCCAGGCATTTTTGCAGCCTATTAAGTGAGCCACTGCCACTTCCGATCTCGCAGCATCATAGGAGAACATGGCCAATTTTCTTGTCACACCAGTCTGGATCTACACCAAGCTCGCCTCCCTGTCTAACCTGGTCACACAGAAAAGAGAGACTCTAATCCCAAATTCCTTGGAGTGTCTCCATCGGTTGAGAGAAGAAGTTCCTTTGATTTCCCCCATAGCGGCAGATTATCATGCTTGGCAGAACTTCCTCAAAGAACAACAAGTTGATGCCCCTGACCTCACGATCGCGCGCACATCCTCATGATTAGGTGGCAGTAGATTGTTGGTCACATTTGGCGATAGGTCGCAGGTCGCATTTCCCAGCTGGGTCGTAGGTCGCACTTCGCAGCTTGGTTGCAGGTTGCAACTCTCATTCAGGTCACAAGGCAGCTCAATAGTTGGGCAGTCGAAAAGTTAGGAAGCCCAAAGGGAAAATTTTGGTCTATAAAACTCCCTCCGGGAAGATTGTAAAGGGATCTTTTTTTTGCGACTCAAGAGTTAGAGAGCATTGTACTGAAGGATAACACTCTTTTGCACATGAATACAGGTACTTGTCAAAACTACTTTTGGGTCTGATGTGTTTTGTTGTGCGAACACTATGAGTATTTCTTATACAGTTTCAAACATTTTTTGATTAATGAAGCTGCGCTTTTAATGGCATCATTTATGCATTATAGTTCTCTGTACTTGTGTTGATGATGTTCAGTTCATTTCGCTTTCTTAATGGATGTTAATGACTTTGTTTATTAGCATTTGTATTATCATTTAAATCTTTCAGGAAGTGAAGGGTGTTTTTTGCCATAAAGAATTGTTTCTTTTATGGTCAGAACAGCCTCCAATCATGACCCCAATGATGTGTTGTTAACAACACTCCCTTCAGCGTTTATGATTTATTATTCGTCTTGCTACGCATAGTGTTATATACGTGTTGAACTCATCAATCATGTATCTTGTATCATTTGAATAAGTGTGTGTTCGCAGGTTCATTGAGTTCTTTTGAAACCAAAGGAAAGGAGACTTAAGCGGTAGCCGGAACCACACCCCGAACGGGATCCCTATTCCAAACGGTTTAGAGTCTAATTGGGACTTTTAACCGGGGATATCCCCTGCTGTTGGCCAGACAAAATTTCTTGTCAACAGAATTTGTGCTAGAAGGATGGCCTGAATGGCATCCTCCCAGCACACGAGCAATATTCCGTCACAAAATCCCCAAGGGGAGGTCATAAACAAAGATACTATTCCTCCCCCTTTGGAAGATGTTCAAGGGGAGGAGGCTCCATATTATGAAATCACCAGAGAGCAGTTGAGAGCCCTGCACCCAGTTGCCCGCAATCTCATTAGGGATTTGTGATTTACCCCAATCATGAATTTCTTGACCCATACTAGGACCCCTGCTGATAACCTCACTTGTAACAGTGCTCTGGTGAGTTCCATACCTCAGTTGCTAAATTTGATGGTTGAAGACCTTGCCATTGCTGTCCAAAATAACGAACCAATTCCTGAGCTCCAAGGGGGCGAAGAGGAGGAGCCTAGCATGAGTGAACTCCATCCTGACCCCCAGCCTCACCAAACCCAACATAACAACAACCAAGTCCGCCCCCCACCTAGGGAAGGCGAGGGAAATAGAGGCCGAGGGAATGAAGGTGAGGGAAATAGAGCCCGCAGAAATGAAGGTGAGGGGAACAGAGGCCGAGGGAATAGAGGTAGGGGAGATAGAGGCCATGGCCAAGGAAACCATGCCGCCCACCGCAGTAAAAACCAAAATAGGCCACCTGTCTACAATTGGGTATATCTCGGAAATATGGCCAACCATGAGGGATATCAAGATGAACACTCTCGCCATGGGGGAGAAGCATCTGCGTCAGGCACGGGGAGTGAATCTAAACCTGAGATCAGGCACCACGAGCATGCCAGGAGGGTGCAACCACTTGCCTGGATGGCCTAGTCCCCATTAGATCTTTTGGGCCCCCTCCATGACATGCCTAGGCACCCTGAGAAGAATATCCCCAAGTTTGACCCCGAGAAAGGCACGTTGGCCGAGGATCATATAAGCAACTTCTATATTTCTCTGAAAATTATGAGAGTTCAAACAAATGACGTTTCTTGTCGCCTTTTTCCGCACACTCTTGAAAACAAAGTGGCCACCTGGTACCGCTCCCTCCCAAGTGCCTCCATAACGTCATGGGACCAATTCCGTCGCGTGTTCTTGCAGAAATTTTCAGAGGACAAAACCCCTTCCATGCTCCTCACGGAGTTAAGCACCATTAAATGCCATAAGAAAGAAAAGGTCAGGGATTTCAATCAGCGCTTTGCTACCATTCTGCAAAAGTTTCTCCCAAACTTGGTGTTGGATGACTCCATTACCATAGACTACTATACAAAAGCTCTCCCTAGGGATATTGCCATCTTCATAAAATGTGAAGCTCGGGCCACCCTTGCGGAAAATTACGCAGCCACCCTCGTTGTAGAAAGGGACATGCTTTCTATAGGAGCCATTGATCACGAAGGGAGAGATGACCACAAACCAACCATGAAGAAAAGTCAGTCCTCCACACCTAAGACCGCGGATAAGGATAAGGATGCTTTTGACTTCGAGAGTATAGCAAAGACCCTTAAGCTATTGACAAATGAAGTCTCTGACCTGAAGAGAAAGGGCATAAAATCTACGACTGGCACTAAAGCGCAAAAGCCCTTTTTCAGAAAGAGTAACCCCAACACCAGCCGACCTCCGTTTAACCCAAATACTGTTCTCAACGTGGAAGAAATAGGAAAAGATAACTTTTGTTCTTTCCACCAGGCTGCCCACTCTGAAAAAACTTGCCCACAATGGATTGGCAGCATGACCGCAGTAGTAAATCATCTTCTGGATTATCAAACCCCAGGGGATGCAGGGGAGGATGATGTTTCTGACCATGAAGGAGATTTTCCCCCTGATGAAGAACCGGGGTCCTCTATTCTTGCGTTTGACATAATCTGAAGAGAGAAAAATCTTACCATCACTGATATCAATATGGCAGACGATCCTAAGGTCAAACTTGTATGAAATTATAGCCTTAGAAGCAAAGGACTGGTCCCCGAATAGTCCTTTAAAGAGAAGAAAAGGGCTTTCTTAAGGAAATTTCTTCCCCCTGGGAATGAACAACAGGTTGTTCCTAACAAGCCCATGAATAACAACACCCGAGTAAATCAAAAGAGAAAGCTCCCGGTGGGGTCCCCCAAAGCCACTACTGAGCCTAGTCCTTAGTCTGATTCCGGTTATAACATTGTTGAGGACATGAAAAAAACCAGAGCCAACATCTCCCTCTACGATCTTTCCTGCATCACCAATCAATGAGAAATTATTCTCAAAGCCTTCGCCAATACCTCAACTACTAAGCCTATGAGCAATACATCTGCGCAAGCTAGTCCGAGTGTTCAGTCTATTGTAAATGCCATCAATGAAAATTCCAGGGCGATCCACTCCTCCCTTCCTCTTATCATTTGATATTTTTAACTTCAACTTCCATAACTGTCTAGTTGACTCTGGCACGTCCACAAATGTCATGCCCCTGTCTGTTTATAAGAAGCTAAACATCTGCCCGGAGAAAACTGATGCGAGAATCATCCAATTTGACAGATCACAGGTGCTAGCTGTAGGAGAACTGAATAATGTCATCATCCTCCTTTCGTCTGATTCTAGAGTCCACCAATGTATAGAAATTGTAGTTGTAGACATCCCAGAAGCCTACGGCCTATTGCTTAGTATAGACTAGTCCAGCAAGCTGCAAGGGTATTTTGCCACTGAATGGTCCCACCTGTGGCTTCCTTACAAGGGCCGAAACAACCAAATAAGGGTCGAAAGCAAACCTTATATGAAATATACTGTGACTGATTTGGATGCTACTAACGAACCTGTCAGCTTTGCCCAGGAAGAGCTTGGCATGTTTTTCTTGGAGGCCATTTTCGGATGTTACCATCCTCCTTAGTCTCTGGTAGGCCCCGAGATCTAGTCAGAACTACCACTCGTCACAGAAGACCAAGCCACCCCCATCTCACACCAAGTCAAAATCCCTCCCCAGCCTACAACCCTGGAGGAGCCAGAAAATGACGTGTGGACCCTGTATTATGACGGTTCCAAGACCCATGACAGAGCTGGTGCGGGTTGCATCCTGCTAGACCCTCAGAAGAACAAGTTCTTGATTTCGTGTCGACTAGAGTTCTAGTGCACCAAAAATATCGCTGAATATGAAGCTTTAGTCCTCGGACTCAAGAAGGCTTTGGACTTAAAGGTAAGATGCTTACAGGTCATCAGAGACTCTGAGATTATCAATCGGCAGGTACGCAATACCATTCATTGTTTGTCTCCGCACTTAAAATATTATCAACAAGAGGTATGGCATCTTATTTCTGCTTTTGATGCATTTGGAATCAAATATGTCCTTAGAATGCATAATACAACAGCTGATACTCTGGATAATGCTGCTGCTAGATTCACCCCTCTGAGGGATGGCTTTTCTATTGAAGTTATGTATAAACCTTCCGTGCCAGATAATATTACTAATTTATGTGTCTTTGATGACGACCAACAGATATTGGAATTCATGCTCGGCACCGAAGTATTCAAAGACGCGGTAATAGATGAGGTGGACCACGATCAAGATTTGCATGAAGAGCATGATAAACGAAAAGAAAACCCCATGCCCAAGGGGATAGTGTCACTTGAAAAGCTCTTTGATCTGCAAATCCATTTCTGCGGGCCCCCAAATACCAAAGTACAAAGTTCCACCTTGGCACATCAGCAAGTGAACTTAGGATCAGATGAGGACCCGAAGTTCATCCAACTTGGGAAATACTGTTCCGACTAGGAGATGCAGGCTTTCACCCAGCTATTCCGGAAGTATCGAGATGTATTTTCTTGTACGTATGATGATTTACGTACGTACGATACTTAGATTATTTAGCATGTGATACCCATGAAGGAAGGAGTGAAGCCTTTCCAACAAGAGCTCAGAAAAGTGCATCCTACATTGGAACCGATGATTCAGAAAGAAATTAAGAAGCTCTTGGATGCACGCATAATCGTCAAAGTTAACCACTCCACTTGGGTGTCAAATTTGGTCCTGGTACGGAAGAAGTCTGGCGAGATTCATTTGTGCATGGATTTCCGAAATTTAAATCCGGCCTCAGACAAAGACAATTACCCGGTGCCTCCTATGGAACAAATACTACAAGATGTGTCCGGATTTGAGATGTTCTCTTTATTGGATGGTTTCTTTGGTTACAACCAAGTGCTGGTAGTTGAGCCAAACAGATTGAAAACTACTTTTTAGACCAAATGGGGAACGTTCGCTTTCAGATGCATGCCCTTCGGATTAATAAATGCGGGGGAAACTTTCCAACGGGCCATGGATTAGCTTTCCGCGATTTGATAGGACGGAGCATGGTAGTCTATTTGGATGACATCACCGTGTTTTCGAAACACTGGGGTGATCATTTATGCCACCTCAAGAAAAATTTTGAAAGGTGCAGGAAGTACCGGATCTCACTCAACCCGAAGAAGAGTGTTTTCACTGTGGCAGAAGGGAATTTGTTGGGCCACATTATAACTAAGTAGGGCATTGTTGTAGATCCTGAGCAGGCAAAATCCATTGCCCAGATTCCACCCCCTAGCAGTAAAAATGCTATGCAATATTTCCTTGGGAAAATCAATTTTGTACGTAAATTCATATCGGATTTCGCCCAATTAGTCAAGCCTTTGCAGGGGATGATAAAGAAGAATGCAATTTTCAAATGGAATCTGCCAGAGAAGGAGGCTTTCAACAAAATCAAGCAGGCTATAGCTGAAGCACCATCCCTCCAAAGTCTATATTTTAGCAGAAGCTTTATCCTATATACTTTCGCTTCGGATTCATCACTTGCAGCTGTCCTCACGCAGAAAGACATCAAAAATGATGAACGACCTATATCCTTCATGAGTACTGGTTTATAGGGAGCTGAATTGAATTACCCTGAAATCGAGAAGCAGGCTTATGCATTATACAAAGCAATCAAGCATTTCAGGCCATACATCTTGAAAAACCATGTCACAGTTTTCGTCCCCCATCCAGCTGTCCGCTAACTGTTCGTGCAGCAGGAGCTAGGTGAGAGACAAGGTAACTGGGTAGAATGTCTTCAAGAGTATGACTTGGAGTTTAAACCAGCACACACTATCAAAGGACAAAGAATCTATCAAATGGCTGCGGAGGCTGCAAGCTCACATGGAGTTGAAGAAGAGTGTTGAGAACAGGAAATAGACATGTATCAGAGTGACCACACACCTTAACAGAGAAACCCTTCTTGGTACTCTGAAATTTTGGGATATTTAGCCCATGGTATCTTGGACCCTGCTTTGACTGCCTGATAGAAATGCACAATAAGGCTTAGGGCTGCTTCTTACCAGTTGATCCAGGGTAAGCTTTTCAAGAAACATCACGATGGAGTTATGTTACGCTGCTTGGAACATGATGAAGCACAAAACATCTTGACCGAATTGCACGACGGACCAGCTGGAGGGCATTTTGCAGGTGATACCACCACCCACAAGATAATGCGCGCGGGATAATATTGGTCAACGCTTTTCAGAGATGCGCATGTGTATGTCCGGAAGTGCACTCAATGCCAGAATTTCACAAATCGGGAAGCACGACCAGCTGCTCCCCTACAGTCAGTGGCAGTGGAGGAACCCTTTCAACAGTGGGGTTTGGACGTGATTGGTGAAATCCTACCTCACTCCTCCAAGCAACACCGGTATATTCTCACTGCCACCGATTATTTCACCAGGTGGGTCGAAGTTGTTAGCCACCTATAAAAATTTGTTATACCAAAAGGTGGCTAAATCATTTTTTGAGCCTTCAAGGAACAAATTTTATTACAAAAAGTGTTGGCTATTGAAGACTTTTGAAGGCCTCATGCCTCTGTCCTAAATCTTCACTACTGTGCTCATTTCACACTCAGAAATTCTGCTAATTTCAAAGCCAAAATACTGCTGCAAACTCCATTTTCCTTTTCCCCCTTCTTCCAAAAATAATCTCATTTTAATCCCTCCATCTCCCATCAAAATCCCTCATTTTTCATGTTTCTCCCCCTTTCCCTTCATCAAAACCCCTTTGATAAGTTTTAAGACTCCTTCTTAGCCTTATCGAAACCCTCAAACAACCATTGAAAATCATCAAAAATATATGAAAATCACATTTTTCATATATTATGGACTTAAGCCCCCTTGGGCTAAGTCTTTAACCCTTCCCCTCCATGCGTCTTGGTGCTAGAACCGAGCGCCAGCCTTTCAAGCGCTTATCTCATCGCTCGATCACAATTAGCCCTTCCTCCATAAACCCCGGTCATATGATTTTCCATATAACCCACGGCCCCACAGTCGGGCGCCTATCCGCTTAGAATAAATATTTCCACCCAAAGTATAAACCTTTGTTTATATAAATTTGTCGGTTTTATTATATAATAAAATTTCCGCTGGTGTGAAGGTCCTAATCACTCTGCACCGTCGATCTGACTTGTAGATCGATGACATGCAGTCTATCGACCTGGTGGTCCCCGCCAACCACTCACCATTGCAAAACCAGGCGGTATCCATCGCACTGCTTTTAAGAGTGGGGCGGTTTTTTTCATTTTGCAGTGATTCCATACACCGTTTGACGCGTGGCATGAGCACTGTTCACTAAACCACCGTTCATCGCGCATTAAAGATCAGACGTGGACACGGCACAATATTGGCGTCCACTGTCCGATCTAGGGCCGCTCATTGAACGGTGATCGCTCTCTGAAGAAGCCCGATAGTTAACCAGGATACGGCACGATATTAAAAGCATCTCTGTCGTCGATCTGATCTGCAGATCGACGGTCCAAAATTCATTGCCCTGATTCCTCGTCCAGTCAGCATTTCCGGACTCGGGGGTTTTATTCATCTGGATTTTATTAAAGGTTTGATTTCTGGGCATGTTTTCTAAGGTTTTTTGGTGCCTGTTCTACGTCGTTGATCACGTGGGTCAATCTCATCCGACGGCCCACGATCGTCCCGAACCCCGAACATGATTTTTGACCATTTTTTCGATGAAACAAAGGTTTTAAACCTTTTTTCCCATTTTTATTTTTTAAACATGACCCCTTCACGTTGTTTAGTCACCCTTGCTCTTGACCGTTGATCTTTTCACGATCAATGGTTCCAATTTAATTTCCTCCTCTGCTCTCCTTTAATCGCCTCTAATCAATCTCGACCATTGGATGATGCCATCCAACAACCACGCTCTCTCCATGCACATTATGAAGAAGTTAACCTCAACATGAAGGATTTCATAACATTTTTGTATTTTTTAGGGTTCCAATGATTTCTTCGCTATGTCTGAAGGAAATTTAGAGGCAGAGGGTGACGATCCTCCTGCCTTCATTTCATCAAAAGGAATCATTCGCAGGTTTAAAATTCACGTTTCATCGGTGTTTCATGAGGCATTGATGCCATATCACCCCTACACAGCACTGTACATTGACAGAACATAGCAAGTCAATCACAAATCAAAGGATATCAGTGTCAAACACAAAACACACCAGCATGGAAGATTGAAGATAGTTTTATGAGGATTACGGCCAACAAATTATTATCAAAAGCCTAATCCTCCCAACTAAACACAATTTGAAGAAAATCATGAGTGTTTTCTCAGAAAGAGAGCCTACGCTACCACATCAGGGGCTAATTAAATCCCCTAACTACCACATAGCCACCTACAGCCTCAAATCAATAAAAATAAGGCCGAAGTTATTACGAGACCAGGAGATATTTTGCATCAATACAGCTGAACAGTTAATTCAAACAAAGGAAATTATTGTAAACTGTCAGCAGAAGTTATTGCATGGATAACGAGGAGCCTTGAAGTCAACAAATTCTTTCCAGCAAGCCTAATAGTTAATGTAAACCAATTAATACAGGGGAGATACCAAAAAACTTCTCTATTAAGCCCCTCAAAGGCCGAGAGACAGTGCACTGTATTAATTGAACTTAGAAGATATTTTATTCCATTCCACCTCCTCATTTTTTCTATAAATACTACTGGAGAAGATGAGAAAGTGTTGGTTGGTTGATCACTAGTTGTACTATTGAAACTCTCTGAAATAATACATAGTCTGTTGAAGTTGAAGAACAAATTGAAGTCTTGGAAGCCTTGATGATGTTGTTGCATGTTTTTTCCTAAGAAGGTTCTATCATTGGATCCATGAGCTTGGCTGTTGGTGAAGTATTCTGATATGTTTAATGTTTTCTCCTGTTTTCATTCTGTTCCATAATTTATTACTACAGTAGGTTGAAATTTTTAGGCTAAGAAATGACTCCTGGAAGCACCTTAGACCTATTCATCCTTCACTGTTTCATGTTTTCTTCTGCTGAGGTATTTTAGAGTCTTTAATCTCTCTCTTTAGTCCTCATGCTTGTTTATTTCTATGATAGTTTGAATAAGATGGTTTCAGCATGATTTATGGTTCTCCCTGCTTGTCTGCTGCCACTTAAAAGGTTGTTATTGAAGTCTCCCTTTGAAGTATTTCTGTTTACAGTAAGCCAAGGAGGTCTGTTCTGATCTTGCCCTTTGTCCTTACTTAAACAGTTGTCTTAAAGGTCTTTATAGTTGTAATCATAGATGTGTTAGGTGTTCCCTCTTCTATGACTGCAATTATCAGTGAATCTTTTATGTTTTCTAAGTCATTTGAAATAAAATATTTGAGGAAATAGGGTGTTCCCCAAATCTTAGATTTCATTTTAAAAGTTGTTTTGAAATCATTATTTGCTTAAAGGTCTGATTTGTAGAATTTATGGTTAGCCCTGTCTACCAAATAGCTCTTTATTGTTCAAGTTGTGCTTTCAAATTCCCTTTGTTTGAGAATTAAACTTCTCTTTCCAAATCATGGATGTCCATCTCATTCCAAAAACCAAAGAATCCTGTGGCCAAGTTAGAATTGTCCTTTGATATCCCATATCCATTGATGAGTATGTTATGACCTCTTCTTGACTCCATTTCCCAATGAACCAAATGTTTCTCCTTTCTATATATCTTTCCCAAACCTTTCATATTATGCTGTATCAATTCAACCAAACAAATAAACAAACACCTACACTTAATAACTAGTCTAAAACCAATACTCAAAGCACACAAGATAAACCTTTGCAAACAAACATTTGAGAGATCCCTCTCTGAGAACAGGAGGACTAGATCCTGTAACTCTGAAGATTGGTTCTGATGTTGCCTTGTCTTTTGATTTTCCAAACTATCAAAACATAGGACACCAATATAATGGCGATCATGGTGGGACCTACTGAGAATACAATGGTTTGAAACACTTCCTAAAGCTCTTTAGGCCATTAACTTGATAAAGAACACATTCTAGACTTATCCCACCACTCACACCAACATAATGGCGATCACGATGGGACCTACTGAGAATACAGTGGTTTGAAACACTTCTTAAAAGCTCTTTAGGCCCTTAACTTGATAAAGAACACATTCTGGACTTATCCCACCGCTCACACCAACATAATGGCGATCACGGTGGGACCTACTGAGAATATGGTGGTTTGAAAGCCCTTCTTCAATTTTTTTAGGCCCAATATAACATAAGTAACATTCTTCAAGCACTACCTAACAAATGGTAATCATGATAGGACTTAATTGAATCAGTGACAAACTAAGTAACCCTTAGGATTATCATTAAACCTTATCAAACCTTGAAGGAATCAATTCCCAAGCCATAAGAGTGAACTCTGTATGTTTGACACCCTAGCTAAGTGTTAAATCACATTTAGGACACTCTCTTAACCTGTAAGAACGAAATAACTTAGAAAAACCCAAAACATTTCAGTTTGGCTTCATAATAAACATGGTGGTGGGACCATCCAATATTTTACCTTCATAAAAGCTAAAAGGTTTCCACCTGGTGACTCCACTAGCCCCAGTAAGCCTATTACTCATCTAGGTTCCCAGGTCTCTTTAGGACTGTGTTAACCAGCCTTGAAGAAGTTTATAAGCCTAGTCCCATACTAGATAAGACATCCTGAGAGGTGAAGCTTCCAGGAAACAATCCCTAAAAATCTCAACCTCTCTCATTTTTGAAAAAAATTGTCTGGCTTCACATAGGATCAACACTAGATCCCACCCAGACCCAAATCCTCCTTTAATCATTGACAATCCTGGGAGAATTTTGTGGCAGACTTCTATCTCTGGAAAATCAACTGCTAATAGGAGCCTTTTAAGAACAAATTATGTCCCTGAAAACCTTGTTGTTTTGGAGGATTCACACTTTGATTTACATCATACAAAGAACATCTTTAGAACTAGATCTCAAGGTGATTTCAACCAAATTGATCTTGACATTACAGAATTGCAACAAAGCTTCGGTAGAGAAGCCTCACCTTCCACTCCTCCTGACTCCCTGCTTCTTCATCACTTTAGTATTTTCCATAACAAGTATGCTCAAAATCAGTTTGCTGGCCCAAGTGTTTCTTCCACTCCAATTCATACTACCACTAGGCAAAACACTCTCGTTCAGCCCACTTTCACTACTGTAAATCCACCTCTTGTAAATCCACCCTTATTTCTAGCTATGGAAACATGGTATGCCCCATTAGTGTTACCACAACCTCTGCTTCCCCTACCAAATGATTACCAATCCAAAATCCCTCATTTCACTGGAAAAGAGTCTACAACAGCTCAACATCATGTAGATAGGATGGAAGATGCATTTGATTACATGGAGATAGAAGAAGAAACTGTGAAGATGAGGATCTTCGCTCAAATTTTAGGAGGAGATGTAAAGAAATGGTTTAAAAACTTACCTCCTAACAGCATAAATGATCTCCCTGCCTTGCATCAAACATTCATCAACAAATGGGAACTCAAAAATAATCCTCTCCAAATACTAGCAGAGTATAGCAGCCTCAAGAGAAATCAAGGGGAGAGTGTTCATGATTACTCCACTAGGTTCAATAGTGTTTACAATGCTCTTCCACCTCACATGAAACCTCCTCAAGGCATGGCCTTGGTAAGGTATCCCGAAGGCCTTGATGCTGAAATGACTTATCAGTTAAGGGAGAGAGATTACTTAACCTTAGAAGACATGCAGAAAGGAGCTGTGAGCGTAGAAGAAAACATAATTGAGAAAAGAAATAGGTTGAGATTAGAGAAGAGGGTAACTTATAAAGATGACCTACTACCTTCAACCTCAACTTCTGACACAAGAGTTGACAACCTAGTGAAGGTAATGGAGAGGATGCTTGAGAATATCAATTTAAATGAGAGAGTGCCACCAAGAGAACCTCAAAATAACCAAAACAGAAATAGAAATCAGAATTATAGAAGAGAAAACAATCAAGATAAGCAAAAAGAAAGTGACCAACAGATTAGACCTCCCTTCCAATAGAACTATGTAGATCAATATGAGGAAGATAGGGAGTTGGAAAGGTTGGGAGAATCTCATGTAAACTTGATTGGATCAGACAGTGGGGATGATGTTTTCCTCACTGAAGAAGAACAAGGTTTCTTCTCTGATCACAGTACAAACACCTATGAAGATTCTGATGACTATAGATTGGGGTTTGAAAATGCAATAATGGAGGTGCACAAACAATATGATCTTAGGAGCAAGGGGAACATAGATAATTCAAAGGACAAAAACACTAATTCTGCTATCAAGAAAAACACAGAAACTCAACTCAAAAATAAAACAGAAAAAACCAACATTTTGACCAAGAAACCAGACATAAACAAAGACAAAAGTGTCCAGCCAAATGTTGAACAGAGTACCCCTAGCATTTCAGCTAGTGGTCCTAATAAAACTGTCCCAATTACCAGTCCAAACAAGGTTCAACAAATCAAAATTGCTGAAAATAATTCAATTGAAAAGATAGATGTAAATATGAACAAGTCAATTGTTCCTTTCAGCCTTGAGGGAGAAATTGCTAAGATAAAAATTATTATTCCCCTAGCTGAACTAGTAACCCAAGAAGTGTACAAAAACCAAGTTTTGAAAGCTTTGAACTTAGGAAGTGATACTGACACCTTAAACTTGACAGATGACAAACCTGAGTTGTTGTTTGGTCCAGAAGTTGAAGGAAAATACCAAGAAGGGGTTGTCCCTCCCTTCTATGTTAGCTTGAACATACATGAGAAAATTTTACACAATGCTATGTTAGACTCGGGAGCTTCACACAATCTAATGCCCAAGGTAGTGATGGAAAGCTTAGGCTTAGAAATTACTAAACCATACAAAGACTTGTATTCCTTTGACTCAAGCAGAGTCAAATGTTTGGGTTTAATCAAAGATTTGTGTGTTAACTTATCCCAAATCCCTACTAAGAGTTTGGTCATGGATATAGTTGTAGCTGACATTCCCCCTAAGTATGGCATGCTCTTATCAAGATCTTGGGGAGCCAAACTTCAGGGGAGCCTTCAAATGGACATGTCTTATGCCACCATCCCTGTTTTTAACCAAAACAGAAGACTATACAGGGAATCCCACATGAAGTACATGGTGAGCAACATAGACAAACCAAACAACTCTCCAATCTATTCTATTCAATCAAGTTTAGATTCCTTTATCTTATGTAACGAAGATGAAATTACTCAACAAGATAAGGAAAACATGGACCCAATCAGTTCACCAGAACAATCCAATCTTCCCCTCAATCAAATGCAAAACATTGAAAATCAACAGCAACGAGAGAATGAAAACAAGGATGACATACTTTGGAAAATAAACTTTGATGGATCTTGTAATAAAACAAGTGCAGGAGCAGGTGTGTGGATTCAAAATACAAAACAGATTTTTTCATACAAATTGGATTTCCCATGCACTAACAATATTGCTGAGTATGAAGCACTTCTCCTATGCTTACAACTGCTTAAACAGTTAGAAGCCCAGAAAATATCAATCTTCAGAGACTCTGAACTTATCATAAAACAAATCAAAGGAGAATACTCAGCTAGAAATCCAAGGCTTAGGGAATATCGAAACGCTGCCCTTGATCTTTTGAAAACCTTTGAAAAGTATGAACTTATTTTCATTCCAAGAGAATTGAATCATCTAGAAAATGAACTCGCTTTCAATGCCAACAATTGCCAGATACCTGAAATAAATGAACAACTCAATGTGAAGGTAAAACACAGGCCTGTCGTGCCCGATAACGAAGATCATTGGCAAGTGTTTGATTCTGACAAACACATAGATGATTTCTTGAAATTAGAAAATGATTTCAACATACCAATATTAGAAACCAACCATAAAGAAAAAAATTTGTATATTGAACAAATCCCAGAAGTTGAAATGACATATACTGCTGATATAAATCATTATGAAAATCCTTTTGAAGCAGAGGTAACCGACAACGCAGACCAAGAAGACTTGGAAGTTTTACAATGCAAAAATGATAAAATTCCAAGAGGTCTAGCACCTTTAGAACACCTTTTTTATTTTAACGATGTAGCCAAAGAACCAAGAATGGAGCCTGTGGAAACAGATGTAGAAGAACATAACATAGGCAGTCTAGCAAAACCCAAGATGATCAAACTGTCCAGCACTCTCTCAGCTCACATAAAATTGCAGTATATAGAGCTGTTCAAAGAGTTTAAAGATGTTTTTGCTTGGGGATACAAAGACCTAAAATCATATGATACCAGCATCATCCAGCATAAAATCCCTTTGAAGGAAAATCAAAAGCCTTTTAAACAAAAACTAAGGAGAATAAACCCTATTTTATTACCTTTAGTTAAGGCAGAGATTGAAAAGATGCATGCTGCTGGGATCATTGTACCAATGAGATATTCAGAGTGGGTGTCAAACTTAGTTTTTGTTAGAAAGAAAACAGGGGAAATCAGGCTCTGTATTGACTTCAGAAATTTAAACAGAGCCTCTTTAAAAGACAACTACCCCTTACCCAAGATGGACCATATACTTCAAAGGGTAGTTGGGTCAAAAAGGATATCCCTCTTAGATGGGTTCTCAGGTTACAACCAGGTGTTAGTGCTCCCAAGTGATCAAATCAAAACTGCCTTTACCACACCTTGGGGCACCTTTATGTATGTCAAAATGCCTTTCGGATTAATGAATGCAGGGGCCACCTTCCAAAGGGCCATGGACATAGCCTTTTCTGAAGATATTGGCTATTTCATAATCATTTACCTTGATGACATAACCATTTTCTCAAAAACTGATGAGGAACATTTGATTCACCTGAGAAAAGTTTTTGAGAAGTGTAGGAAATTTGGCTTGTCATTGAATCCCAAGAAGACACTCTTTGGTCTCCAAGAAGGTAAACTTCTTGGCCATATAATTTCGGAAGAGGGAATCAAAATAGACCCTACAAGGATAGATGGCATATTGCAGATCAGCCATCCAAGAAGCCTCAAAGAACTACAATCTTTCATTGGAAAGATTAATTTTCTGAGGAGGTTCATCCCCAACCTTGCTGAGCTATTAAAAAACATTACAAACATGCTTAAGAAAGATGTCGGTATAAAATGGACTTTACCAACTAAACAATCATTCGAACTGGTCAAACAAGCTCTTACTCAAACACCAATCCTGATTAGTCCGGATTTTACCAAAGAATTTTATATCTTTTCTTTTGTATCTGAACATACAATAGCTGCAGTTTTACTTCAAAAGAATGATTCAGGGCAAGAACAACCAATATCCTTTTTTAGTAGGGCCTTAAGAGATGCTCCTCTCAAATATAACATCATGGAGAAGCAAGCCTTAGCATTAGTGAAAGCATTAAAAGACTTTAGGGTCTATATTTTACACTCTCACATAATCGCTTTTGTTCCACATACTATTGTCAAGGACATTCTAAGTCAAGACCCTGATGGTAAAAGGGGAAAATGGATTGCAACTATTCTTGAATATGACTTAGAAATTAGGCCCACCAAACTAGTTAAAGGGCAAGGATTAGAAAAACTTATGGCTGAGTCTAACTTCCAAGCACTTGACATAAATATGGTAGATGTGTTGGAAGAAATAGAAGAATCCACTGCTCCTTTTATTGAAGAAACTTTTCTAAATTCTCCTTGGTATGCTAACATTGTTTATGTGCTTTTATATTTAAATGCCCCTCCTTCTCTGTCTAAAACTAAAGCTAGATTTTTGAAACAAAAAGCTTTGAGTTTTTGCATATTAGATGGAGTATTATATTGGAAAAATGTTGTTGGAATTTTGCTTAAATGTTTACTTGAAGATGATGCAGGAAAAATCATGCATGAATTGCATGATGGAGAATGTGGAGGACACCTCTACTGGAAGGCCACAGCAAACAAAATTCTTAGATCTGGTTACTATTGGCCTACCCTTTTCCCAGACACTCAAAATTTGGTCATGTCTTGCCATAAGTGTCAAATCTTTGATGGAAAAAGAAAACTCCTTCCCTTACCCTTACATCCCATCAGAGTTGAGGCACCTTTTCAACAATGGGGTTTATACTTCATTGGGGAAATTCACCCATCCTCCTCAGCTCAACAGAAGTGGATCCTCACATCCATTGACTTCTTTACCAAGTGGATAGAAGCTATACCTTCTAGAAATGCTAATGACTCTATCATTATCAAGTTCCTTGAAACAAATATCCTATCCAGATTTGGTTGTCCCAAAAAAATCATAACAGACAATGTTGTTGCTTTTAAGTCTAAAAAGATGATTGATTTCTACTACAAATACCACATAACCCTGGGTCATTCCACTGCTTACTATCCCCAAGTAAATGGATTAGCTGAATCTTCCAACAAGGGTCTCATCAATATCATCAAAAAATGTTGGAACAAAATCATAAATCATGGCACAGTAAGTTGGTTCATGCCTTATGGGCTGATAGGTTAACTACAAAGAAATCAATAAATATGTCCCCTTATCAGTTAGTTTATGGCATGGATGCAGTTTTTCCCACCTCATTGGGAGTTCTAGTCATGAAACTCCTTCAAGAAGTACAGATTGAAGAGAATGATATGCAGAGAAGAATCAACCAAACAATCCATTTATAGCAGACCAGAGAGGAATTCTATGAAAGAACACAGTTAGTCCAAGAAAATATGAAGAAGCTATTCGATAAGAGAACTAAGGCAGTCAATTTTCAAGTTGGAAATGTTGTTCTTAAGTGGGATTAAAGGAGGGAAGAGAAGGGAAAACATGGCAAGTTTGAGAACTTGTGGAAAGGGCCCTATATTATTCATGCTGAGAGGGGTCACAATGCATTTTTCCTGAAAGAATTGAATGGAGAAGATCTATATGGAGGTCTTGTCAATGGCAGAATTCTCAAGCATTACTTCTGCCAAGAATCATAAGTTTCAAAGCATTCTATTTTGTCATTGTAAATATCATAGTCTGAACATTGCATTCAAAGTTATGAAAATCAAAAATACAAAAACAGAGAAAGAAAGAAAAGAGGGAAAATTGTAAAAAACAATAAAGGTATAGCCCCATACCAAAAAAGAGAAACAAATTTGAAAGTGTGCAAGCTCAAATGCCACTCCTGAAGAACACACTTCTAGTTAGTCAAACAGCTTAATCTTGGCTAATTAGCTTTAAATTTTCTGCTGATAGGATAGTAAATTCGATTTGCCAAACTGTTTAATCTTGGCTTATCAGTAGATAGATTAAGATAGAAATTAAAGGTTCAAATATGCTCAAAATCCAAACCTAAATTTCCAAGCAAAGAGAATGACTCAAATCTGTTTTAAGTCTTGAGTCACAAAAGATGTAAAACTGGTTCTAATCAGCCTAAAATCTGAGCCAGTGGATAGAAGAAAAACAGCTCAAACAAATTAAAAAAACAGAGCTGTAAAAAAAGGTGAAGGAAATGCTTTGAATTTTCAGATCCTAAACCTTCCCTTTTGTTTTGAATTTTGTGCAAAATAATGTCTATGTGCAGCTTGTTTTTATGCCATAGACTAGCATCAAGTTAAACTGTTCAATCCTGACTTGAATGCTTTTTAAATTTCTGTTGTAGAATTTAGAGAATAAAGTCTGTTGGACAGTTTAATCCCAATAGATAGTAGATTAGGTAGAGAATCATATGGGCTCAACTGTTTAATCTGAGTCCATGGAGAAATAAGGAGTAGAAATAGATTATATTTCCTGCTTTCAAAAGAATAAAATTTTGTGAAAGAGTTTGCCAATCCAAGAGCACTCTAATGAAGAAAAAATGTTAGATCAGTAGGATTGGGTAGGTAGAAAGATTGTATTGATGAGTTTTCATTTTTGATCCATGAATGCTAATATGTTTCAGAGCAAGAAAATATCATCCACAGAAAGAAAGGTAGCCCAATGGATAAGGAAACTGATCAGCCTCCCAGAGAATGCAAGTCTGAAGTTCTTGATGCCTTCAAGAAGGCACCATCCCCAGGTGGAGCCACTGTTAGCTAGCTATAAAAATTGTTATACCAAATGCTGGCTAAAACATTTCTGGAGTCTTCAAGGAATAGATTTTACTGCTAAAAAGTGTTGGCTCTTGAATACTCTCAAAAGGCCTCATGCCTCTATCTTAATCTTCACTGCTGTGCCCATTTTACCATCTTGAAATCCTGCAGATTCCCAAGACAAAATACTGCTGCAAACACCATGTTCCCCCTTCCCCTCTTCCAAAACTAACCTTATTTCCCCCCCTCTTTCCCCCATAAAATCCCTCATTTCCATGTTTTTCCCCTTTCCCCTTCATCATAATCCCTTTGATAAGGTTTAAGACCCTTTCTTGCCTTATCGAAACCCCCAACAACCATTGAAAATCATTGAAAATCTATGAAAATCATATCTTTTATATATTGTAGACTTAAGCCCCCTTGGGCTAAGTCTTTAACCTTTGCCCTCCATACGCCCTGGTGCTAGAACTGAGTGCCAGTCTTCTAAGCGCTTATCGCATCACCCGATTTCGATTAGCCCTTTCCTCCGTAAAACCCCGGTCGTATGATTTCCCATATAACCCACGGCCCCACAGTCGGGTGCATATCCACTTCAAATAAATATTTCCGCCCAAAGTACAAACCTTTGTTTATGATTAATTTGTCGGTTTTTATTATATTATAAAATTTTCCGCCAGTGCAAAATTCCATTCGCTCTCCACTGTCGATCTGATCTGCAGATCGGCGGCGCACAGTCTATCGACCCTCTGGTCCCTGCCAACCACTCACCGTTGCAAAACCAAGTGGTATCCATTGCACCGCTTTCAAGCGGAGGGCAGTTTTTTGTCGATCGGCAGTGATTCCATTCACCGCCCGACGCGTGGCCTTGAGCACTGTTCAGAAACTGCCGCTCATCACACGTTAAAGTTCAGACATGGACCCGGCGCGATATTGACATCCACTGTCCGATCTAGGGCCGCTCATCGGACGATAGTCGCTCTCCAAAGATGCCCGTGGGATAACTTAGTTCACGGTGCGGTCATTAAAGCATTTCCGCCGTCAATCTGATCTGCAGATTGACGGCCCAAAATTCATCGCCCCGATTCCTCGTCCAGTCAACATTTCTAGACCCACGGGTTTTATTCATCTGGGTTTTATTAAAGGTTTGATGTCTGGGCATGTTTCTAAGGTTCATTGACGCCCGTTCTCCGTCGTTGATCTCGCGGGCCGCTCTCATCCGACGGCCCACAATCGTCCCAGTTCCCGATCCTGATTTTTGATCGTTTTAGCCCAAAACAAAGGTTTTAAAAACCTTTCTTCCCATTTTTTATTTTTCTAAATAAACGTGACCCCTTCACGTTTTTTAGTCACCCTCGCTCCCGACCGTTGATCTCTCCGCGATCAACAGTCTCGATTTAATTTCCTCCTTCGCTCTCCTTTGACCTCCTCTAACTCAATCCTGACCATTGGATGATGCCATTGAATGGCCAAGTTCTCTCCATGCGCCTTCTGAAGCAGTAAACTTATACATGCAGGATTTTATAACATTATTTGTGTTTTACAGGGTTTCAATGGTTTTTTCCGCTGTGTCTGAAGAAAATTTGAAGGCAGAGGGTGACGATCCTCCCGCCTTCCATTCATCAAAGGAATAATTCGCAGGTTTTCAAATCCACGTTCTATCAATGATTCGTAAAGCATTGATGCCATTCAATCCCTGTGCAACCTTGCATACCAACAAACACAGAAAGTCAATCACAAATCAAAGAATATCAGTGTCGAGGACAAAACACACCAGTATGGAAGATTGAAGACAATTTTATAAGGATTACGGCCAACAATGGATTATTAAAAGCCTAATCCTCTCAACTAAACACAATTTGAAGAAAATCAAGAGTGTTTTCTCAGATAGAGAGCCTACGCTGCCACATCAGGGGCTAATTGAATCCCCTAGCTACCACAAAGCCACCTACAGCCTCAAATCAATCAAAAGAAGGCCGAAGTTATTACCAGACCAGGAGATATTTTGCATCAATACAGCTGAATAGTTAATTAAACCAAAGGAACTTATTGTAAACTATCAGCAGAAGTTATTGCAAGGATAACGAGGAGCCTTGAAGTCAAAAAATTCTTTCCAGCAAGCCTAATAGTTAATGTAAACCAATTAATACAGGGGAAACACCAAAATATTCTCTATTAAGCCCCTCAAAGGCCGAGAGACAGTGCACTGTATTAATTGAACTTAGAAGATATTTTATCCTATTCCACCTCCTCATTTTTTCTATAAATATTACTGGAGAAGATGAGAAAGTGTTGGTTGGTTGATCACTAGTTGTAATACTGAAACTCTCTGAAATAATACATAGTCTGTTGAAGTTGAAGAACAAATTGAAGTCTTGGAAGCCTTGATGATGTTGTTGCATGCTTGTTCCTAAGAAGGCTCTATCATTGGATCCATGAGCTTGGATGTTGGTGAAGTATTCTGAACTGTTTAATGTTTTCTCCTGTTTTCATTCTGTTCCATAATTTCTTACTACAGTAGGTTGAAAGTTTTAGGCTAAGAAATGACTCCTGGAAGCACCTTAGACCTGTTCATCCTTCACTATTTCATGTTTTCTTCTGCTGAGGTATTTTAGAGTCTTTAATCTCTCTCTTTAGTCCTCATGCTTGTTTATTTCTATGATAGTTTGAATAAGATGGTTTCAGCATGATTTATGGTTCTCCCTGCTTGTCTGCTGCCACTTAAAAGGCTGTTATTGAAGTCTCCCTTTGAAGTATTTATGTTTACAGTAAGCCAAGGAGGTATATTCTGATCTTGCCCTTTTTCCTTACTTAAACAGTTGTCTTAAAGGTCTTTATAGTTGTAATCATAGATGTGTTAGGTGTTCCCTCTTCTATGACTGCAATTATCAGTGAATCTTTTATGTTTTCTAAGTCATTTGAAATAAAATATTTGAGGAAATAGGGTGTTCCCCGAATCTTAGATTTCATTTTAAAAGTTGTTTTGAAATCATTATTTTCTTAAAGGTGTGATTTGTAGAATTTATGGTTAGCCCTGTCTACGAAATAGCTCTTTATTTTTCAAGTTGTGCTTTCAAATTCCCTTTGCTTGAGAATTAAACTTCTCTTTCCAAATCATTGATGTCCATCTCATTCCAAAAACCAAAGGATCCTGTGGCAAAGTTAGATTTTCCCTCTGATATCCCATATCCATTTATGAGTATGTTATGACCTCTTCTTGACTCCATTGCCCAATGAACCAGATGTTTCTCCTTTCTATATATCTTTCCTAGACCTTTCATGTTATGTTGTATCAATTCAACCAAACAAATAAACAAACACCTGCAGTTAATAACTAGTCTAAAACCAATACTCAAAGCACACAAGATAAACCTTTGCAAACAAACATTTGAGAGATCCCTCTCTGAGAACAGGAGGACTAGATCCTAGAACTCTAAAGATTGGTTTTGATGTTGCCTTGTCTTTTGATTTTCCAAACTATCAAAACATACACTAACACCACACACATATCGTATCAATAAAACCAAACAAACAATCAAACACTCGCACTTAATAACTAGTCTAAAACCAATACTCAAAGCACAAGATAAACCTTTGCAAACAAACATTTGAGAGATCCCTCTCTGAGAACAGGAGGACTAGATCCTGGAACTCTAAAGATTGGTTTTGATGTTGCCTTGTCTTTTGATTTTCCAAACTATCAAAACACGGGACACCAACATAATGGCGATCACGGTGGGACACTTCTGAGTTAGTGACAATCTAAGTACCCCTTAGGAATCCATAAATCCATTATTTTCAAAGACTATACAGTGATTATCAGCCACCTCATCGCCACCAACATAATGGCGATCACGGTGGGATCCTGAGTAAAATCTTCAAAATTAAACACTCACTGTCTAGTATAACATAAGTAACCTTCTTCAAGCACTACCTGACAAATGGTAATCATGATAGGACTTAAATTGAATCAGTGAAAAACTAAGTAAACCCTTAGGATTCTCTTAGAACCTTATCAAACCTTGAAGTTTTCAGTTACCAAGCCATAAGAGTAAACTTTGTTCATTTGACACCCTAGCTAAGTGTTAAATCAGATTTAGGATACTCTCTTAACCTGTAAGACCAAAATAACTCAGAAAAACCCAAAACATTTCAGTTTGGCTTCATAATAAACATGGTGGTGGAACCATCCAATATTTTACCTTCATAAAAGCTAAAAAGTTTCCACCTGGCGACTCCACTAGCCCCAGTAGGCCTATTACTCATCTAGGTTCCCAGATCTCTTTAGGACCGTGTTAACCAACCTTGAGGAAGTTTAGAAGCCTAGTCCCATACTAGATAAGACATCTTGAGAGGTAAAATTCCCAAAAACAATCCCTAAAAACCTCAACCTCTCTCATTTTTGAAAAATAGTCTGGCTTCACATAGGATCAACACTAGATCCCACCCAGATCCAAATCCTCTTTTAATCGTTGACAATCCTGAGAGAATTCTGTGGCAGACTTCTAACTCTGGAAAATCAGCTGCTAATAGGAACCTCTTAAGAACAAATTTTGTCCCTGGAAACCTTGTTGTATTAGAGGATTCACACTTGGATTTACATCATACAAAGAACATATTTAGAACTAGATCTTAAGGTGAATTAAACAAAACTGACCTTGATATTGCAGATTTGCAACAAAGCTTTAGTAGAGAAGCCTCACCTACCACTCCTCTTGATTCCCAACTTCTTCGTCACTTTAATCTTTTCCATAACAAGTCTGCTCAAAATCAGTTTGCTGGCCCAAGTATCTCTTCCACTCCAATTCATACTACCACTATGAAAAACACTCCTGTTCAGTCCACTTTCACTACTGTAAATCCACCTCTTGTAAATCCACCTTTATTTCCAGCCATGGCAACATGGTATGCCCCATTAGTGTTACCACAAACTCTACTTCCCCTACCAAATTATTACCAATCCAAAATCCCTCATTTCACTAGAAAAGAGTCTACAACAACTCAACATCATGTAGATAGGATGGAAGATGCATTTGATTAGATGGAGATAGAAGAGGAAACTGTGAAGATGAGGATCTTTGCCTAAATTTTAGGAGGAGATGTAAAGAAGTGGTTTAAAAACTTACCTCCTAACAACATAAATGATCTTCCTACCTTGCATCAAACAATCATCAACAAATGGGAACTCAAAAGGAGCCCTCTCCAAATACTAGTAGAATATAGCAGCCTCAAGAGAAATAAAGGAGAGAGTGTTCATGACTATTCCACTAGGTTCAATAGCGTTTACAATGCTCTTCCACCTCACATGAAACCTCCCCAAGGCATGGCCCTAGTAAGGTACCCCGAAGGCCTTGATGCTGACATGATGTATCAGTGAAGGGAGAGAGATTACTCAACCTTAGAAGACATGTAGAAAGGAGCTCTGAGCATATAAGCAAACATAATTGAGAAAAGAAATAGGTTGAGATAAAAGAAGAGGGTAACTTATAAAGATGACCTACTACCCTCAACCTCAACTTCTGACACAAAAATTGACAACCTAGTGAAGGTAATGGAGAGGATGCTTGAAAAGATCAATTTTAATGAGAGAGTGCCACCAAGAGAACCTCAAAATAACCAAAACAGAATAGAAATCAGAATTATAGAAGAGAAAACAATCAAGATAAGCAAAAAGAAAGTGACCAACATATTAGACCTCCCTTCCAACAGAACTATGTAGATCAATATGAGGAAGATAGAGAGTTGGAAAGGTTGGGAGAATCTCATGTAAACTTGATTGGTTCAGACAATGGGGATGATGTTTTCCTCACTGAAGAAGAACAAGGTTTCTTCTCTGATCATAGTACAAACACCTATGAAGATTCTGATGACTATAGATTGGGGTTTGAAAATGAAATCATGGAGGTACACAAACAGTATGGTCTTAGGAGAAAGGGGAACAAAAGATAATTCAAAGGACAAAAACACTAATTCTGCTGTCAAGAAAAACACAAAAACTCAGTCCAAAAAGATAGCAGAAAAAACCAACATTTTGACCAAGAAACCAGACATAAACAAAGACAAAAGTGTCCAGCCAAATGTTGAACAGAGTACCCCTAGCACCTCAGCTAGTGGTCCTAATAAAACTGTCCCAATTACCAGTCCAAACAAGGTTCAACACATCAAAAGTGCTGAAAGGAATTCAATTGAAAAGCCATATGTAAATATGAACAAGTCAATTGTTCCTTTCAGCCTTGAGGGAGAAATCGCCAAGGTAAAAATTACCATTCCCTTAGCTGAACTAGTAACCCAAGAGGTGTACAAAAACCAAGTTTTGAAAGCTTTGAACCTAGGAAGTGATATTGACACCTTAAACTTGACAGATGACAAACCTGAGTTGTTGTTTGGTCTAGAAGTCGAAGGAAAATACCAAGAAGGGGTTGTTCCCCCCTTCTATGTTAGCTTGAACATACATGAGAAAATTTTACACAATGCCATGTTAGACTCAGGAGCTTCACACAATCTAATGCCCAAGGTAGTGATGGAAAGCTTAGGCTTAGAAATTACTAAACCATACAAAAACTTGTATTCCTTTGACTCAAGCAGAGTCAAATGTTTGGGTTTAATCAAAGATTTGTGTGTTAACTTATCCCAAATCCCTGCTAAGAGTTTAGTCATGGATATAGTTGTAGCTGACATTCCCCCTAAGTATGGCATGCTCTTATCAAGATCTTGGGGAGCCAAACTTTAGGGAACCCTTCAAATGGACATGTCTTATGCCACCATCCATGTTTTTAACCAAAACATGAGACTATACAGGGAATCCCACATGAAGTACATGGTGAGCAACATAGACAAACCAAACAACTCTCCTATCTATTCTATTCAATCAAGTTTAGATTCCTTTATCTTATGTAACGAAGATGAAATTACTCAACAAGATAAGGAAAACATGGACCCAATCAGTTCACCAGAACAATCAAATCTTCCCTCGAATCAAATTCAAAACATTGACAATAAAAAACAACAAGAGAATGAAAATAAGGATGACATACTTTGGAAAATAAACTTTGATGGATCTTGTAATAAAACAAGTGCAGGAGCAGGTGTGTGGATCCAAAATACAAATAAGAGTTTTTCATATAAATTGGATTTCCCATGCACTAACAATATTGCTGAGTATGAAGCACTTCTCCTAGGCTTACAATTGCTTAAACAATTAGAAGCCCAGAGGATATCAATCTTAGGAGATTCTGAACTTATCATAAGACAAATCAAAGGAGAATACTCAGCTAGAAATCCAAGGCTTAGGGAATATCATAGCGCTGCCCTTGATCTATTGAAAACCTTTGAAAAGTATGAACTTATTTTCATTCCAAGAGCACTAAATCATCTATCAAATGAACTTTCTTTCAATGCCAGCAATTGCCAAATACCTGAAATAAATGAACAACTTAGTGTGAAGGTAAAACACAAGCCTGCTGTGCCTGATAATGAAGATCACTGGCAAGTGTTGGATTCTGACAAACACATAGATGATTTCTTGAAATCAAAAAATGATTTCAGCATACCAATATCAGAAACCAGCCATAAAGAAAATTGTCTATATATGGAACAAATCCTGGAAGCTGAAATGACATATAATGCTAATATAAATCATTATGAAAACCCTTTTGAAACAAAGACAATTGACAACGCAGACCAAGAAGACTGGGAAGTTTTACAGTGAAAAAATGATAAAATTCCAAGAGGTCTAGCACCTTTAGAACACCTTTTTGATTTTAACGATGTAGCCAAAGAACCAAGAATGGAGCCTGTGGAAACGAATGTGGAAGAGCATAACATAGGCAGTCTAGCAGAACCCAAGATGATCAAACTGTCTAGCACTCTCCTAGCTCACATAAAATTGCAATACATAGAGCTATTCAAGGAGTTTATAGATGTTTTTGCTTGGGGATACAAAGACCTAAAATCGTATGATACCAGCATCATCCAGCATAAAATCCCTTTGAAAGAAAATAAAAAGCCTTTTAAACAAAAACTAAGGAGAATAAACCCTGTTTTATTACCTTTAGTTAAGGTAGAGATTGAAAAGATGCATGCTGCTGGGATCATTATACCAATTAGATATTCAGAGTGGGTATCAAACTTAGTCTCTGTGAGAAAGAAGACAGGGGAAATTAGGCTCTGTATTGACTTCAGAAATTTAAACAGAGCCTCTCTAAAAGACAACTACCCCTTACCTAAAATGGACCATATACTTCAAAGGGTAGTTGGGTCAAAAAGGATATCCCTCTTAGATTGGTTCTCGGGTTACAACCAGGTGTTAGTGCTCCCAAGTGATCAAATCAAAACTGCTTTCACTACACCTTGGGGCACCTTTATGTATGTCAAAATGCCTTTCGGATTAATGAATGCATGGGCCACCTTCCAAAGGGCCATGGACATAGCCTTTTCTGAAGATATTGGCTATTTCATAATCATTTACCTTGATGACATAACTGTTTTCTCAAAAACTGATGAAGAACACTTGATTCACTTGAGAAAGGTTTTTGAGAAGTGAGGGAAGTTTGGCTTGTCATTGAATCCCAAGAAAACACTCTTTGGTCTCCAAGAAGGTAAACTTCTTGGCCATATAATTTCGGAAGAGGGAATCAAAATAGACCCTACAAGGATAGATGGCATATTGCAGATCAGCCATTCAAGAAGCCTCAAAGAATTACAATATTTCATTGGAAAGATTAATTTTCTAAGGAGGTTTATCCCTAATCTTGCTGAGCTATTGAAAAAAATTACAAACATGCTTAAGAAAGATGTCGGTGTAAAATGGACTTTACTAGCTAAACAATCATTCAAACTGGTCAAACAAGCTCTTACTCAAACACCAATCCTGATTAGTCCAGATTTCACCAAAGACTTTTATATCTTTTCTTTTGCATCTGAACATACAATAGCTGCAGTTTTACTTCAAAAGAATGATTCAGGGCAAGAACAACCAATATCCTTTTTTAGTAGGGCCTTAAGAGATGCTCCTCTCAAATATAACATCATGGAGAAGCAAGCCTTAGCATTAGTGAAAGCATTAAAAGACTTTAGAGTCTATATTTTACACTCTCACATAATTGCTTTTGTTCCACATACTGTTGTCAAGGACATTCTAAGTCAAGACCCTGATGGTAAAAGGGGAAAATGGATTGCAACTATTCTTGAATATGACTTAGAAATCAGGCCCACCAAACTAGTTAAAGGGCAAGGATTAGCAAAACTTATGGCCGAGTCTAACTTCCAAGCACTAGACATGAATATGGTAGATGTGTTGGAAGAAATAGAAGAATCTACTGCTCCTTTTATTGAAGAAAAATTTCTAAATTCTCCTTGGTATGCTGACATTATTTATGTGCTTTTATATTTAAATGCCCCTCCTTCTTTGTCTAAAACTAAAGCTAGATTTTTGAAACAAAAGGCTTTGAGTTTTTTCATCCTAGATGGGGTATTATATTGGAAAAATATTGTTGGAATTTTACTTAAATGTTTACTTGAAGATGATGCAGGGAAAATCATGCATGAGTTGCATGACGGAGAATGTGGAGGACACCTCTACTGGAAGGCCACAGCAAACAAAATTCTTAGATATGGTTACTATTGGCCTACCCTTTTCCCAGACACTCAAAATTTGGTCATGTCTTGCCATAAGTGTCAAATCTTTGATGGCAAAAGAAAACTCCTTCCCTTACCCTTACATCCCATCAGAGTTGAGGCACCTTTTCAACAATGGGGTTTAGACTTCATTGGGGAAATTCACCCATCCTCCTCAGCTCAACATAAGTGGATCCTCACAGCCACTGACTTCTTTACCAAGTGGATAGAAGCTATACCTTCCAGAAATGCTAATGACTCTATCATTATCAAGTTCCTTGAAACAAATATCCTATCCATATTTGGTTGTCCCAGAAAAATCATAACAGACAATGCTGATGCTTTTAAATCTAAGAAGATGGTTGATTTATTTTACAAATACCACATAACCTTGGGCCATTCCACTGCTTACTATCCCCAAGGAAATGGATTAGCTGAATCTTCCAACAAGAGCCTCATCAATATCATTAAAAAACTGTTGGAACAAAATCAGAAATCATGGCACAGTAAACTGGTTCATGCCTTATGGGCTGATAGGTTAACTACAAAGAAATCAATAAATATGTCCCCCTATCAGTTAGTTTATGGCATGGATGCAGTTTTTCCTACCTCCTTGGGAGTTCCAGTCATGAAACTCCTTCAAGAAGTGCAGATTGAAGAGAATGATATGCAGAGAAGAATCAACCAAACAATCCATTTACAGTAGACCAGAGAGGAAGTCTATGAAAGAACACAGTTAATCCAAGAAAATATGAAGAAGCTATCTGATAAGAGGACTAAGGTAAACAATTTCCAAGTCGGAAATGTTGTTCTTAAATGGGATTCAAGGAGAGAAGAGAAAGGAAAACATGGCAAGTTTGAGAACTTGTGGAAAGGTCCCTACATTGTTCATACTGAAAGGGGTCACAATGCATTTTTATTGAAAGAATTGAATGGAGAAGATTTGTATGGAGGTCCTGTCAATGGCAGAATGCTAAAGCATTACTTCTGCAAAGAATAATAAGTTTCAAAGCATTCTATTTTGTCATTGTAAATATCATAATCTGAACATTGCATTCAAATTTATGAAAATCAAAAATACAAAAATAAATAAAAGAAAGAAAAGACGGTAGATTGTGAAAACAAAAAGGTATAGCCCCATACCAAAAAAGAGAAACAAATCTGAAAGTGTGCAAGCTCAAATGCTACTCCTGAAGAACACACTTCTAGTTAGTCAAACTGTCTAATCTTGACTAATTAGCTTTAAATTTTCTGCTGATAGGATAGAAAATTCTATTTTCCAAACTGTTTAATCTTGGCTTATCAGTAGATAGTTTAGGATAGAAATCAAAGGTTCAAACATGCTCAAAATCTGAACCTATGTTTCCTAGGAGAATGACTCAAATCTGTTCCAAATTATGAGTTAAAAGGATGAAAATCTGGTTCAAATTAGCTCAAAATCTGAACCAGTTGATAAAGAAAAGACAGTGCAAGTAAGAGTCAAAACAGAGCTGCAGAAAAGAGGAAGGAAATGCTTTCAAAATTCAGATCTCAAGCCTTCCATTTTTGTTTTTAAATTTTGTGCAAAATAATGTCTATGTGCAATTTGTTCTTATGCCATAGACCAGCATCAAGTTAGACTGTTCAATCTTGACTTGAATGCTTTTAAATTTCTGTTGTAGAATTTAGAGAATAAATTTTGTTGGATAGTTTAATCCCAATAGACAGAAGATTAGATAGAGAATCATATGGGCTCAACTGTTTAATCTGAGTCCATGGAGAAATAAGGAGTAGAAATAGATTAGATTTCCTGCTTTCAAAAGAATAAAATGTTGAGAAAAGAGTTTTCCAATCCAAGTGCACTCTAATGAAGAAAAAATGCTATATCAGTAGGATTGGGTAGGTAGAAAGCTTGTTTTGATGAAGATCCATTGTTTTTTGTGACTGCTAAAATGTTTTCAGAACAAAGAAGATCATCCACAAAAAGAAAGGCAACCCGATGGATGAGACAATTGATCAGCCTCCCAGAGAATGCAAGTCTGAAGTTCTTGATGCCTTCAAGAAGGCACCATCCCCAAGTGGAGCCACTGTTAGCCAGCTATAAAATTTGTTATACCAAATGCTGGCTAAAACATTTTTTGGAGCCTTCAAGGAACAATTTTTTATGGCAAAAAGTGTTGGCTCTTGAAGACTCTTAAAAGGCCTCACGCCTCTGTCTTAAATCTTCACTGCTGTGTTCATTTTACATTCAGAAATCCTGCTGATTTCCAAGCCAGAGTACTGCTACAAACACCATTTTCCCCCTCCATCCCCTTCCAAAAATAACCTTATTTCCCCTCCTCCTTCCCCCATAAAATCCCTCATTTCCATGTTTTTCCCCATCTCCCCTTCATCAAAATCCCTTTGATAAGGTTTAAGACCCTTTCTTGCCTTATCGAAACCCCCAACAACCATTGAAAATCTATAAAAATCACATTTTTTTATAGATGATAGACTTAAGCCCCCTGGGGCTAAGTCTTTAACCCTTCCCCTCCATACGCCCTGGTGCTGGAACCAAGCGCTGGCCATCCAAGCGCTTATCACATCGCTCGATTGCAATTAGCCCTTCCTCCATAAGCCCTGGTCATATTATTTTCCATATAACCCATGGCCCCACAGTCAGGCGCCTATCCGCTTTGAATAAATATTTTTGCCCCAAAGTCTAAACCTTAGTTTTATATAAATTTGTCGGTTTTATTATATAATAAAGTTTCCGCCGGTGTAAGGGTCCTAATCGCTCTCCACCATCGATCTGATCTGCAGATTGACGACGCGCAATCCATCGCCCCGGTGGTCCCCGCCAACCACTTACTATTGCAAAATCGAGCGGAATCCATCGCACCGCCTTCAAGCGGAGGGTTATTTTTTTCCCGATTGGTAGCGATTCCATTCACCCCCTGACGCGTGGCCTTGGGAACTGTTCAAAAACCGCTGCTCATCGCACGTTAAAGTTCGACTATGGAGTGGGCGCGATATTGATCTGCGCCGTCCGATCTGAGGCTGCTCATCGGACGGTAGTCGCCCTCCGAAGATGCCCGTGCGATAACTCGGGGTACGACGTAGTGTTAAAAGCGTCTCCGCCGTTGATATGATCTGCAGATCGACGGCCCAAATTTCATCGCCCTGATTCCTCGTCCATTCAACATTTCCGGACCCAGGGGTTTTTATTCTTCTGGATTTCATTGAAAATTTGATGTCCGGGCATGTTTCTAAGTTTTATTGGCTCCTATTCTCCACTGTTGATCGCGTGGGCCGATCTCATCCGACGGCCCATGTTTGTCCTGAACCCGAAACATGATTTTCGATCATTTTTCTCCAAAACAAAGGTTTTTAACCTTTGTCTCTACTTTTATTTGATTTTTCCGAATATTTTGACCCCTTCACATTATTTATTCACCTTCACTCCTGACCGTCGATCTCTGCGCGATCAACAACTCCGATTTAAATTTTCTTCCTCCTTCCCTTTGACTTCTCCTAATCAATCTCGACCGTTGGATGATGCCATCCGACGACCATGCTCTCTCCACGTGCCTTCCTAAGCAGTTAACCTATGCATGCATGATTTCATAACGTTTTTGTATTTTGCAGGGTTCCAATGATTTCTCCGCTATGTCTGAAGGAAATTCAGAGGCAGAGGGTGACGATCCTCCTGCCTTTGTTTCATCAAAATGAATCATTTGCAGGTTTCAAATCCACGTTTTATCAATGGTTCATAAGGCATTGATGCCACTTAATCCCTGTGCAGCCCTGCATACCAACAAACACAACAAGTCAATCACAAATCAAAGAATATCAGTGTCGAGGACAAAACGCACCAGCACGGAAGATTGAAAACAGATTTGTGGGGGATTACGGCTAAAATTGATTATCAAAAGCATAATCCTCCCAAATAAACACAGTTTGAGGAAAATCATGAGTGTTTTCCTAGACAGAGAGCCTACGCCGCCACATCAGGGGCTAATTGAATCCCCCAGCTACCACAGAGCCACCTACAGCCTCAAATCAATCAAAAGAAGGCCGAAGTTATTACCAGACCAGGAGATATTTTGCATCAATACAGCTGAACAGTTAATTCAACCAAAGGAACTTATTGTAAACTTTCAACAGAAGTTATTGCAAGGATAAAAAGGAGCCTTGAAGTCAACAAATTCTTTCCAGCAAGCCTAATAGTTAATGTAGACCAATTAATACAGGGGAAATACCAAAAATATTCTCTATTAAGCCCCTTAAAGGCCGCGAGATAGTGCACTGTATTAATTGAACTTAGAAGATATTTTATCCCATTCCACGTCCTCATTTTTTCTATAAATACTACTGGAGAAGATGAGAAAGTGTTGGTTGGTTGATCACTAGTTGTAATATTGAAACTCTCTGAAATAATACATAGTCTGTTGAAGTTGAAGAACAACTTGAAGTCTTGGAAGCCTTGATGATGTTGTTGCATGCTTGTTCCTGAGAAGGCTCTGTCATTGGATCCATGAGCTTGGCTGTTGGTGAAGTATTCTGAATTGTTTAATGTTTTCTCCTGTTTTCATTCTGTTCCATAATTTATTACTACAGTAGGTTGAAAGTTTTAGGCTAAGAAATGACTCCTGGAAGCACCTTAGACCTGTTCATCCTTCACTGTTTCATGTTTTCTTCTGCTGAGGTATTTTAGAGTCTTTAATCTCTCTCTTCAGTTCTCATGCTTGTTTATTTCCTTAATAGTTCGAACAGTTGGTTTCAGCATGATTTATGGTTCTCCCTGCTTGTCTGTTGCCACTTAAAGGCTATTATTGAAGTCTCCCTTTGAAGTATTTTTGTCTATAGTGAGCCAAGGAGGTTTGTTCTGATCTTGCCCTTTTGTCCTTGCTTAAACAGTTGTCTTAAAGGTCTTTTATAGTTGTAATCATAGATGTGTTAGGTGTTCCCTCTTCTATGACTGCAATTATCAGTGAATCTTTTATGTTTTATAAGTCATTTAAAATAAAATATTTGAGGAAATAGGGTGTTCCTCGAATCTTAGATTTCATTTTAAAAGTTGTTTTGAAATAATTATTTTCTTAAAGGTGTGATTTGTAGAATTTATGGTTAGCCTTGTCTACCAAATAGCTTTTTATTTTTCAAGTTGTGCTTTCAAATTCCCTTTGTTTGAGAATTAAACTTCTCTTTCAAAATCATTGATGTCCTTCTCATTTCAAAACCAAAGGATCCTGCGGCCAAGTTAGATTTGCCCTCTGATATCCCATATCCATCGATGAGTATGTTATGACCTCTTCTTGACTCCATTACCCAATGAACCAAATGTTTCTCCTTTCTATATATCTTTCCTAGACCTTTCATGTTATATTGTATCAATTCAACCAAACAAACAATCAAACACTTGCACTTAATAGCTAGTCTAAAACCAATACTCAAAGCACACAAGATAAACCTTTGCAAACAAACAATTGAGAGATCCCTCTCTGAGAACAAGAGGAATAGATCGTGGAACTCTAAAGATTGGTTCTGATGTTGCCTTGTCTTTTGATTTTCCAAACTATCAAAACACGGGACACCAACACTACCAAAATAATATCTCCATTTGCAAAATTAGCCTCCACACTGCCAAGCCTTGACATTACTTTTCCTCACCCTCTCAAGTTGTTGTCATTAATAAGGTACTTTCACAACAGATTTTGGCATATCAGTGGTTTGCATTCAGAATTACCTGACTGTCTTATTTTGCCAAAATTTCCCTTCTTCACTCATCCTTCCCCTCCACTTGCAAATCATGGCCTTTCTCATCACCATCTCACTTGCCCTCTTCATATCATTTCACAAGAAGATTTAGGGTTTTGATTTTCAAAGGAAACAGTAAAAAAAATTTTTTCAAGGGAAACTAATAATGGCAATGGTGTGGGAGGCCAAGGGCCTATAAGACAACAGAAAAAGGGTGGAAGGGTAAACAGATTTGAGCCACTCAATACCAACGAATTGATGGGCTCTGCTATGAAAGTTGCATATTTCCAAGAGGTGGGTTGTTTTGACTTCTGTGAAAGGGTAAAAAAGGTCCAAAGTCACCCTGAGTTGACCAGGTATTTTATCCTTAACCTCCATGACCATTAATTAAACTTAGCACTAGTGAACTTTGAGCTATTCACCAATACCATTTCTATGGCCACCGGGATACCTAGTATGGGAGAAAAGTGGTTCAAATAGGCAAATTTGGACTTGAGCCATTATCGACCTTTCTTGAAACCTAGATACCAAGCTGACTGCAAATCCATTTTTCCATTTTCACATCTACTGGAGAGATATGCGCCCTTGATGAAACTCATCATGAAATATTTTACATGTGAGGGTAGGTTTTCTAGGCTTTATTCCTACCATATAAAATTTCTCATGCACTTCACTAGGGCCAAGTTGTTACATTTTCCCTATTATATTTATAGAAGTATTGATAAGATGTCTTACATTGTGCAAAAGAGACATCCTTCACAACAAATGCAAAGTATTTTTCACCATTCTCTTATCAAGATGATTGTGTTACATCAATTAGAGCAACAGGGTATTCCATGCGAGGTGTTCATCGCCCATGAAGTTTTCATAAACCCACAACCTCATCATCAACCAAATTTACCCTCATCATATCATCCACCTCCCTCCACTCCTCCATCACCCCCCACTGACCATGACTCCTCATCTACACATGAATCCTCTCCTTAAGAAAACCTCCCTCCCTCACCTTCTCCTATATCATCAGATCAAGAAGAGAATGATGAAGAAGAGGCAGACAATGAAGAGGAGGAAGAGGACAGTGTTGAAGAGAATAATGACAAAGAGGAAATTGATGATGATGAAGAGGAAGACAATGAAGAGGAGGAAGAGGGCAGTGATGAAGAGAACAGTGACAAAGAGGCCAGCAATGAAGAAGAGGAAATCGATGATGATGAGGAAGAGGGAAATGACAATGATGAAGAGGCAGAGGATGATGAAGAAGAGGAAATTGATGATGATAAAGAGGAGGATGATGAAGAAGAGACAGAGACATATAATGAAGAGGCAGATGAGGAAGAAGAAAATGATAATGATGAAGATACAGAGACATAAAATGATCAAGAAGAAGGAAGTGAACAAGCCAGTGATAAAGAGGAAAATACAGAGGCAGATGAGGTAGAGGACAATGAATATGAAAATGCACAAAAAAGTGAAGAAAAAAACAGTAATAAAGAAACTGATCAAGACACCTCTAATAGTGACAACACAGAAAATGATAAAGGCCATGATAATTTTGCAAACACAAAGGACAGTGATGAAGAAGAAACCATGATAACTGAAAACCCTAATAATGATGAAAACAGTGACACTATGAACCAAAAAAGTAGTGAAGAGGTTGATGACAGTGGTGAACATCACAACAGTAATGCTAGCATGGAGGAAAATTAAAGTAAGTCTCAAGAGGGCAGTCAAGAACACAGTGTATAAGACATCAATGTAGAGATAATTGAGGAAAAGAAAGGCAGTATTGAGATCAGTCATGGTGAGGGCATTCAAGTAGAAGAATTTGAGCTTTTCCCTCTCACATATCAAAGAGGAAAGAGGCATGTGTTTGCTGCATCTAAAAGGCAAGGGACCATGCCATCCACCTCAACTCAGAAGTTTGACAAAGACAGACAAAAGGTAAAGGAAGAAGAAGAAGATCATGAGGTTGAGAGGGAGTTTGAAATCATTCAGATAGACAGTGATGAGGAGAATGAAGCAAGGATTGATAAATTTCTCATCTAGAACAAAAATGGTCTCATTGAAGACCTCCAAGCAAATTTAAAAAGGGCCAAGGCTGTGAATGATGCCCTTGACTTGGAGAATAGGCAGCTAGGAGCACAAATTGCTGCTTATGAGGCTAGAGCCATCAAGGCCTGGAAAGAAGCCCAAAAGGTACAGGTGAAACTAAAAGAGTTCATGGGCACTTATGAAGAGAGTGAGGATGAGGAAGGACAATCTAGGAGGAGACCTAGAACCATGGGGTTGAAGAAGGCATTGACAAAACAAAGGGAACAAGAATCAGCCTTAGTAGAACAACTCCCTCTAGATGAGTTGTTGGCCATGGAGATAGCACATGATCGAGAGCCTTGTTTGGAAAGAGCCAAAATAAACTTGGAGGCTAAATTGAAGAAAAAAAATCAGAATCTTGATCTCCAAAGAAGGATGACTAAACATTATGCCCAGAGAAACCAAATTGCAAGGGCTAAACTCAACAAGGCTCAAACCAAGATCCAAGCACTAAAAGAAGCAAAATGCCAAGCTAACCTTGGAATATTGGCACGAGCTTCTCTACAGGTCTCTAAAAACCCATGAGGCACACTTCCACCAAATTTGGGAGAATTTTGACAAACTTTGGTTTTTTGCTGATTTGGAAGGCCAAGGGGGTAGCACCCATGGTGCTACTCTTTTAATCAGAGCATCTTCAGGAGAAAAGGGTTACATTTTTGGAATCCTCAGCTCAAGCATAGCATTCTCACAAAGTTTTAGGTCAATTGGAGTTGTTTTGGTCCTCCAAAAGGGTAAAAAACACCCTAATTTTAACGTTTCTGCCTAGTTTTCAGGACATGTGCTGCACCTTTACCAGCCTTGGAAATTTTTTCTTATTGAACAGATTATAGGGGTCCAATCAGAAGACCAAGGGTAGTTCTAGAAATTATACTCAACATTCTTTCCAACGAGCCATCACGGAGCCTATTCCGACATTGGGAAGGTCTTCAAAACCTTGCTACAATTTGACCCAGTTTTTTTGCTCCTGTGCTACGCCCTTGGCATGGAAATTCATCCTAAAACTCAGTGCTGCGCCCTTAGAGAGGAAAAGTAAAAAATATACGCTTGGAAAGTTTTTGGGGGCTTGGAAGAGCCTAAATGTCAATTTCTTTGCTAAAAATTCCCGAAAAGATATTTTGTGCCTTTGGCCTTGCAAGGTCTTGAGGACAAAAGTGACATTTATGATTAGTCAATGGGCTTCTAGAGACTTTATTAGGTTTTCTCCTCCTTGATTGTTAAATAGGGAATTGAGGATTCATTGTTTATGGTTGTTGTTATGACTCTTGTGAGTAATACATAGTCTTTGGAGCTTGAAGAGAAATTGGTGTTGTGGAGCTTTTGAATGGCTTGTTTTGCTTAGTGATGGAGAAGGCTTGATTGCAGGATCCCTGAGCTTGATTAATGGTTATGTGCTTCTATTCAGTTATTGTTTTCCTGTGTATCATTGTGTTTCATCCTTCTATATTGTAATAGGACAAAATATTTAGACTAATAAATGTTGTTTAGAGGCACCTTAGCTCTGATTATCCTTCACTGCTTCTATGTTTTCCTCTACTAGGTCAGTTTAGAGAATTCTTAGTTGCTCTCTAGACCCACTTAAGCTTGTTTATATTATGAATGGTTTAATATAATAGATATCATAGATTATTTATGGTTAGCCCTACTTGTTTGATATCACTAAAACACTGTTCTTGAGGTCTCTCTTTGAAGTACCATTTATTAGGTCTATCAAAGAGGCTATGTTTCGATCATACCCTTTGTCCATGCTTGAAGAGTTGTTTCAAAGATATTTATGGCTATGATTAAAGATGTTTAGGAGTTTCCTCTTCTTTGATTAAAGCTATTTGTTTATATTAAATTTTTTCTAACCTTGAATGTGAAATCAGTAGAAGTTAAATGAGTTTCTCGCTTTCTATATTTCATTGGATTGTTTGTCTGAAATGCTTATTTGCTTAAGTTGAATCAAGGAGTTATTGGTATGCCTGTCTATTGATTACTTCTTTATGCTAAATAGTGTTGAATTCCCTTCTTGTTTTAATTATTTGACAAAGGATTCTTGATTTCCCTTTGCTCTACTTTGTTCACAACCTTGATGTTCATTTCATTTCACACAAACCTTGAAAATCTACTAACCATGCTAGATTTGCCCTGTGATGCTCCTCGATCCATTTTTGAACCTTCCATGACCTTTTGTAGACTCCATAGCCCAATGAATTGAAAATATCTCATTCCATCTATTCTACTTGATCATCTACCCAACCCAAACAAGCAAACAAACCCTAAACTTAACAACTAGCATAAAATCAAACCCTAAAAGCAAACAAGTTCACATCCTTTGCACAAAATAGAGAGAGCCCTCTCTGAGTCCAGGAAGGCTAGGTCCTAGGACTCCAAAGACTGGTCTGATGTTATCTTGTGCATTTGATCTCACCAATCTAACAAATCATGGGACACTAACATAATGGCGATCACGGCCGGACTTTCTGAGTAAGTTAACAGCCTAAACATCTTTAAAAAATTTAGAAAGCCCTTGTCAAGTAGTATCCAGTTATTCCTAGCCACCTCATCGCCTAACATAATGGCGATCATGGTGGCACATTCTAAGTAAGTAACAAGCTTATACATCCTAGAAAATTCAGAAGCCCTTATCAAACAATATCTATTGATTTATCACCAACTCATAGCCTAACATAAATGGCAATCAAGGTGAGAAGATTTCTGAGTTAGTGACAATCTAAATACTCCTTATAATTTTAGAAACCCTTATCAAATCATAGAGAACTCAAACTATTAGCCAAAGAGTAGAATCTGGTTGTTCCACCATCCTAGCAAAATTATGACTCAACTGCAGGACACTCATAGAAACCTTAGGGCTACATAAAGGAATTCAGAAAACCCCAAAACATCCCTAGATTGGTTGTTGTCAGTTATTGGTGGTGGACCATAAACATACATCCTTAATATATCAAAAAAAATATCCACCTGGCGACTCCGCAAGCCTCCAGTAGGCCTTCTAACTTTACTAGTGTTCATAGACTTCCTTAGGATTGTGTTAAATAAGCCCTGAGAAGTTTAGAGGTCTAGTCACACACTGTGTGAGTTTAGCAAACACTTAGAGAGATCAAATTTCCGAAAGCAGTCATAAAATTTCAGCCTCTCTACATTTTGAGTTTGAAATATGGCTTCACAAAGGATCAGTACCAGATCTCATCTGGACCCAAACCCTCCTACTATAGTTGATGACTCGGAAAGGATTTTGTGGCAAAATTACAAAACTAAAGATTCAACTACTGTTAGGACCATTCATAGAGAAAGTTCTGTCCTTGAACATCTTATAGCCTTGAAAGATCCCCAATTTGACTTGCACCATACAAGAAACCTTTTCAGAACCAAGTCACAAAGTAGGATTAACTAGACTGACCTTGAGCCCATAGATTTGTAGGAGAGTCCTAGCAGAGAAGCCTCTCCTTCCACTCCACCTGATTTCCAACTTGTCCACCACTTTGTCTCTTTCCATCCCAAGTCTGATAAGAATCAGTTTGCTGGTCCAAGTACTTCCACCACACCCATTCATACCACCGCTGTGCAAACCACTCCATCCCATCTCACAAATCCTCCCCTTGTAAATCCTCCTTGAATTCCATTAGCTCCCATCATGGAAGCATGGTATGCCCCCCTAGTGTTACCACAACCTCTGGTACCTTTACCAAATGACTACCAATCCATAATTCCCCACTTCACCGGAGTTGAATCTACCACTACCCAACAACATGTAGATAAAATGAGTGATGCCTTTGACTACATGTAATTAGAAGAGGAAACCATAAAAGTGAGAATATTTGCCCAAAGCTTAGGAGGAGAAGCCAAAAAATGGTTCAAAAGCTTGACTCCTAACAACATACATGATCTCCCTTCCCTTTACCAAACATTCATAAACAAGTGGGAAATTAAGAAAAACCCTCTCCAAGTCCTCTTAGAATATAACAACCTTAAGAGAAATTTCAAGGAAAGCATCTAGGACTATTGTACTCGGTTTAATAGTGTGTACAATGCCCTCTCACTTCACATGAAACCCCCGCAAGGCCTAGCACAAGTGAAATTTCCAGAAGGTTTTGATCCTGACATGACCTGCCAATTAAGAGAGAGAGATCCCCGAAATTTAGAAGAAATGAAAAGGGGAGCTGTGAGTGCAGAGGCCAACCTTATTGAAAAGAGGGCTAGGATGAGATCAGAAAAGAGAGTTACCTACAAAGATGAAACTATGCCCTCAACATCTTCATCCGATGCCAAGATTGACAACTTAGTTAGAACAATGGAGAGAATGATGGAGAGGATAAACCTAAATGAAAGAGCACCTCCTAGGGAAAATCAACCCAATCCCCAAAACAAAAATAGGAATTAGAACTTCAGAAGAGACCCACACCAAATCAGACAAAGAGAAAATGACCAACAGATTAGGCCCCGTTTCCAAGATAACTATGTAGATGAAGGGGAAAGAGATATTGAACAACTGGAAGAAAACCATGTAAACTTGATAGGCTCTGATAATGAGGGTGATGTTTTTCTCACTGAAGAAGAATAAGGTTTCTTCTCCTTAGATCAAATTGAAACAAACTATGATGATTCTGAAGACTACAATTTGGGATTTGAAAATGCCATAATGGAAGTCCATAGGAAATATGATCTTAGGAGCAAGAGGAACCAAGAAATATCCAAAAATAACAAATCAGACACTACTGCTAGGAAGACACCTGAAAAAATTCCAAAAAGGACAACAGACGATACCAACACCATGGCTAAGAAAACTGATCCAAACAGAGACTAAACTAGCCAACCAAGTGGTGACACAAGCTGCCCTAGTGCCTCTACTAGTGGCCCTGAGAAAGCTCTTTTGTCCAAAGTCCCAATACAAAATCAACAAATTAAACTCGTAGAAAAAACTATGGCTGATAAAACTGATGTAAATATGGCCAAAACACAAGTACCTTTCATTTTTGAAGGATAGATTGCTAAAATCAAGATAACCATACCTCTCACTGAGCTGATTACCCAAGAAATGTACAGTTCCCAAGTTTTGAAAGTTTTTAACATAGGAAATGATACCGACACTCTGAACTTCACTGATAACAACGCCCATATTTATTCCATTCATTCAGACCTTGACTCATTTATCTTGTATAATGAAGATGACATCAGTACACAGGTAAATGAAATTGAAACAGATTCATACATACCACAATAGTCAAACCAGACACCGAATGAAGAACTCAACAACCAAAGATTTAGCAGCCCTAAACAACAACGTAGTGGCGAGTGTGAACTAGAAACACTTTGGAACATGAACTTTGATGGCTCTTGTGGCAAAGTTGGTTTAGGAGCCAGTGTCTGGATACATAACACAAATGAAGGCCATTCCTTTAAAATAGATTTTCAATGCAGTAATAACATTGCAGAATACGAGGCTCTCCTTCTTGGTTTACATTTGCAAAAAAACATAGAAGCTAAGAAAATCTCAGTCCAAGGAGATTCAGAATTGGTCATTAGGCAAATCAAAGGGGAGTATTCTGCCAAGCATCCCAGGCTAAGAGAGTATAGGAATGCTACCCTAGATCTCCTGAAAACCTTTGAAAAATATGAACTCACTTTCATTCCTAGAGCTCAAAACAACCTCTCCCATGAGCTTGCCTTTGCTATCTGCAATTTCCAAATACCCCATGCGAATGAATGATACATTGTCAAAGTAAAAAAAAGGCCTACAGTACCTAAAAATATAGACTATGGGAAAGTGTTTAAGGGTGATAAACAAATTGATGACTTTCTGCAATCTAGGAATGAATTTGCAATACCAGAAACAATCTTAGGGCATGAAGAAGATTATTTTGCTGAAAATCAAGCCCACAAAATAGAGCTATCCTCTACTACTGATATAAATATACTTTAAAATCCTTATGGGGTAGAATTGTTTGAAAATCTAGATCAACAGGACCTTGAAGTTTTACAATGTAAAGATGATACATTACTAAGGGGCTTTACACCGTTAGAGGAGTTGTTTGATTTTAATGATGTGGCTAAAAATCCAAAGACGGAATCTACTGAGACTAATGTAGAAGAATATAACACAGGCAGCATAAATGAACCTAAAATGATTAAGCTGTCCAAAACCCTTCCTCCTCACATAAAACAAAAATATATTGAGCTTTTTAAAGAGTTTAAAGATGTGTTTGCATGGGGGTATGAGAACGTGAAATCCTATGACACAAGCATTATTCAACATACAATTCCTCTCAAGGAAAATAAGAAACCATTCAAAAAAAAATTAAGAGAATAAACCCCGTCTTAGTACCTTTAGTTGAGAAAGAGATTAAAAAGATGTATGATGTTGGGATCATAGTCCCTCTTAGGTACTTAGAATGGGTTTCAAACCTTGTGTCAGTTAGGAAGAATACCGAGGAGATTAGGCTGTGCATTGACTTTAGAAATTTGAACAAAGCCTCCTTGAAAGATAACTATCCTTTGCCAAAAATGGATCATATATTGCAAAGGGTAGTTGGCTCTAAGAGAATATCATTGCTTGATGGATTTTCAGGTTACAATCAGGTACTAGTACTTCCAAGTGACCAACACAAAATTGCTTTCACTACACCTTGGGGCACATTCATGTATGTTAAAATGCCTTTCGGATTAATGAATGCAGGGGCTACTTTCCAAAGAGCCATGGAAATATCTTTTTCTGAAGACATAGGTTACTTCATAGTCATTTACCTTGATGACATCACTGTCTATTCTAAGACTGATGAAGAACACTTAGTCCACTTGAGGAAAGTCTTCAAAAAATTTAGGAAGTATGGCCTATCTCTGAATCCTAAGAAAAAATTGTTTGGTCTTTAGGAAGGAAAGCTCCTAGGCCATATCATCTCTAAAGAGGGAATAAAGATAGACCCCAAAAGGATTGAAGGTATACTACAAATCAACCATCCTAGAAATATTAAAGAGCTGCAATCTTCCATTGGAAAGATAAACTTCCTGAGAATATTCATTCCTAACCTCGCTGAACTCCTAAGAAATATCACAAACATGCTTAAAAAAGAAGTAGGAGTCAAGTGGACCACGAAAGCCAAATAATCCTTTGAACTGGTGAAACAAGCCCTCACCCAAACATCGGTTGTAATCAACCCCGACTTTACCAAGGATTTCTTCATTTTCTCCTTTGCATCTGAACACACTGTTGCCGCTGTATTGCTTCAAAAGAACATGATGGGACAAGAACATCCCATAGCCTTATTTAGAAAAGCATTTAGATATGCTCCTCTAAAATATAACATCATGGAGAAACAAGCCTTCGCCTTGATCAAAGCATTGAAGGATTTCAGAGTTTACATTTTGCACTCCCATGTTATTGATTTTGTTCCACACACAGTTGTTAAAGATATTTTGAATCAATACCCTGATGGTAAAAGGGGTAAATGGATTGCTATTATCTTAGAATATGATTTAGAAATCAGACCCACTAAACTGGTTAAAGGACAAGGACTCGCAAAACTCATGGCTGAATCAAATTTTCAAGTATTAGACATGAATGTGGTCGATGTATTAGATGTACAGGAAGAGTTAACAACTCCACACATTGAAGAGGCATTTTTTAATTCATCCTGGTATGCTGATATTCTATATGTGCTTCTTTATCTTAATGTTCCTCCTACTTTATCCAAAACAAAAGCTAGATTCTTGAAACCAAAAGCTTTAAATTTTTGCATTTAAGATGGAGCTTTGTATTGGAATAATTCTATTGGAATATTGCTTAAATGTTTGCTTGAAGATGATGTGGATAGAATTATACATGAATTTCACGAAGGAGAGTGTGGAGATCACTTCTATTGGAAAAAACACAACCAATAAAATCCTTAGAGCTGGTTATCATTGGCCCACTCTTTTCCCCGATACACACAAACTAGTTGCAACCTTCCATAAATGCCATATCTTTGATGGCAAGAAAAAACTACTACCTTTTCCCTTGCATCCTATTAGTGTTGAAACTCCTTTTCAGCAATGGGGTTTAGATTTCATTGGCGAAATCCACCCTGCCTCATCTGCCCAACACAAGTGGATTCTCATTGCTACTGATTATTTAACCAAATGGATAGAAGCCATCCCTTCAAGGAATGCTACCGACTCAGTCATCATAAAATTCTTTGAAGCTAACATCTCTTCCAGATTCGGCCGTCCCAAGAAGATCATCACCGATAATGCTGCAACGTTTAAGTCCAAGAGAATGGTGGAATTTTTCTACAAGTATCACATCACACTGGGGCACTCTACAGCTTATTACCCTAAAGGTAATGGACTGGCCGAGTCCTCTAACAAGAGTTTGGTGAACATCATCAAGAAACTATTGGAAGAAAACAAAAAATCATGGCATGGAAAACTAGTGCATGCACTATGGGCTAATAGACTAACAACTAAGAAATTTATTAATATGTTTCCCTATATGATAGTTTATGGCATGGATGTTATTTTCCCAACATCCTTGGGAGTTCCACTTATGAAGCTTCTTCAAGAGGTTCAATCAGAAGAAAATAACATGCAAAGAAGGCTAAACCAAACCATTCATTTACAGTAGTCAAGAGAAGAAGTTTACAAAAGAACAGAAGCAGTGCAAGAAAACATAAATAAAATTTTTGACAGAATAACCAAAGCAAATGATTTCCACATTGGAGATACAATGTTGAAATGGGATTCAATGAGGGAGGACAAAGGAAAACATGGCAAGTTTGAAAATTTGTGGAAGGGTCCTTACATCATTCATTCAACTACAGGTAATAATGTTTTCTTTTTACAAGAGCCAGATGGAGTAGAGGTGTTCGAAGATCCCGTTAATGGCAGGATGCTCAAGCACTATTTTTGTCAAGAGTACTAGTTTGAAGCTTCCATTCATTGTACATAACATGGCATGAGGAAAAGTCTATAAAAAAAAAAACTCAAAAATAGAGAAAAGGAAAAAGAGGGTAGATTTAAAGAAGAGGTATAGCTCCATACCCAAAAAAGAGTATTGCTGAAAGTGAGCAAGTCTAAATGCCACTACTTGTTCCAAAAGTTTCTTGTTCAGTCATCTAGCCTAATCATGACTGAACATGTTTTCAATTTGTTGCTGATAGGTTAGTGAAAGAGAACTTGTCAAAACACCTAAAAACTTGACTTGTCAGTAGAAATAGATTAGGAGAAAAAGATGCTGGTTCTCAATGCTCAAATCTGAATCAAGCAGAAAGATAGGGATGATTAACAAATGATGAAACAAAACCCTCATACTTTCTAGTTTTGTTTGTACAAAAATAATGTCTGTGTGCAGCTTGTCCCAATGCCACAACCCATGTTGAATCATATTGCTTAATCCTGGTTCAAATCATGTTTTCAATTTCATGTCAATAGCTTAGAGAATGAAGTCTGTCATACAACTTAATATTGACAGTCACATAGTCTAGGTAGAGTAAAAAAATATTTCACTAGCATAATCTGAACTTTTGGAAGCGATAAGGGTACAAGTAGTTAGTTTGTTTTGCTTTCAAAAGAAAAGGAATGTCAAGGGTTTGCCAGTCCAAGTGCACCCAAGAAAGAAAAAAATGCTAGAAAAAGTAGGCTGGGTAGGTAGAAATGAGGTTGAAGTAATCATTTTTTTTTTTTTCAGATTCTTAAGATCATAACTTCAAAGAGAAACATCAGCAAATGAAAAAGAAAAATATGCCCAATGGATGAGGCACTGGTCTTCATAAAATCAGAGATTTGATATCTGAAGTTCTGGACACCTCCTGAAAAGGAGCTGCCCTCCCCAAGTGGACCACTGTTATTCATCAGTATTTTTTACTATATGAAGATGACTAAATGTCAATCCTAGATTTCTGAAAACAAGATTCATGAATATTGTGAGTTTTAGAAATATCACTGCCTTCATTATCCTTAGGATAAATTTTTCACTGTTTCACTCTTTTGTCATGTCATGGTTAGCTTACCACTCCAAGAGGACACCTCATGGGCTCATTCCATTCATCTTTATCCTATTTTGCCACCCATGATCTCAGTACTCTGTTTTACCTTGCCTCACCCCTCCACTTGCCATCTGGATCACCAACCAACCTACTTTTTCCCATGTTCACCAGATATCTTAAGCATTGATGGTCTCAAAAAATACCTCTATGAGATCTTTAGATCAATCAAGTACATCCATTTATATATATTTAGATACACCCAGTGATCAAAAAGCTCTGTTTTTAAAATGTTGAGATCCCAAGCCTAATTTCAGTAAAGGACAAGTCAAAAGAGCCTCCCACTAGGTCACTAGGGTTTCATAGGTTGTAGGGTTATTTTGGGTGTTCTAAATCACTTTTTTTAATGTGCTAGAAGCTAAATCAACTATGAGAGAAATTCAGCACCTTCTTGTCCAAGATAGATCATAAAGGTCTAAAAGGAAGACCTCCTTATAAAGTTTAAAGTTCTCTAAAGGATAACTGTTCATTTTGACATTTCGGCAGGAGTGACAATATGATTATCAATCGAAAAAATTGGTAAGGTAAGAGGCCTACTCCTCATTAAAGGAAATCCACAGCAAAGAAGCAGGAAGCAGCCTATGTTCAAGAAAATCATGATTCCTAAACCTGATTTGACCAACACTATGCCCAACAAGGATCCAATGCAGCACACAGAAGGTTTGCAGGGATTGTTGAAGGTGACTCCTAGGGTTTATCAAGGTAAAATATCTCATTGCCTCAAAAGGAAAGAATAAAAAGAGTATAAGTGAGGGAGGTCAAGTTTTGAAGAGCAGTCAATTTCCCTCTAAAGGTCAAAGGAATAAAATCCTAGGGTTGAGTTTCAAGATGAGAAATCAAGCTAACCATGAGGTTATTGTTATGTGTCTAAAGTTGTCAAAATCCAAGAATGTCAGAAGGGACAAGATCAATATGACATGGCACTTGCAAATCAGAAGTGGCTAAAGGGAAATGGCATACATGGTTATGAAGAAAAAGCACTTGTTAGAGACAGGTTTATTATGCCTCACTACCCAAATCAGTAAGGAGGAAAGAAAACATGTTTCATGTCACTCACACTCAGAAATGTCAAAAAAAGAGAGGATAAAAATATGTTTTCAGTTTCTCAATGCAAGCAAAAAGAGGTTAGACAGTGCCAAGACCCTCAAGGTTAAAAAGGATATTTTTCATTTCTCCAGCAAGCTACCACCAAAGGAAGAAGAGCTACTTTGAAAAATTTTCAAGTCAGCTGCAATAAAAGGTTAAAAAGATATTAGTCAAAGTGATAAAGTGACAAAAAAACTCAAAACATTAGCAAAAGTGGGTTTTCAAGTTTAATTTATTTTGCCTAAGAAGTATAAAGGACCTCTCTGCTCTCTTCATATCTTATTTTTTCATTTTAAGAGAGCGAAAATCCTTCAAAATAAATTTTGGAAGTTTTGGCAAACTTCGGGCAAAATCTTCCCTATGTTGCGCGCCTGGAAACCCCTGCTACGCTCCTGGAGCTTGCCTGTCATGTGAAACGCACTGAGCGCTATGCACCTGTGACCCAGTGCTACGCATTTACCATCGTGCAGACCAGGAATCCCATGTTTGGAACCATCGTGCAACCTCGCCCAGGTGCTACGCACTGAGCACGTTCAGAAGAGGCCCGACAGGCCCGGGTGCTACACAATGAGCACGTTCAGAAGATGCCCGACAGGTGCGGCAGTGTTTAAATCTTCATGCAGTGGCTCAACAGGCCCATGCAGCAGTCCGACAAGCCCGTTCAAACCCTTCCCATGTGCTATGCATTCGGTCTCAGCTGACTCGACAAATCATGTAGAGACCCAACTGGTCCGACGCTACCCTCCTATGCTACGCGTTTAGCCAGGAAGCCCTCTACGCCTGTGCAAGCTTCCAAATGCCTTGAAACTCCTCCAATTTTCCGCTTGGTACCTCCTAAAGGTTTTTATAAGAGGTATGTAGATGCCTTACCCCCTCTCATGTTGTTTAAAAGGTGAACTTAGGGAGAAATGTAAAAAACCCTAAAGGAAGAGAAAATATTATTCTCCATGCTAACAACACTGCTGTTTAAAAGACACTCATCCATCTACATGCTAAAGACACACTGAGACTGATTTACTAAGAATTTTCTCATCTACCAAAATAATATCGCCATTTGCAAAATTAGCCTCCACACTGCCAAGCCTTGACATTACTTTTCCTCACCGTCTCAGGTTGTTGTCATTACTAAGGTACTTTCACAGCAAGTTTTGGCATATCAGTGGTTTGCATTCAGAATTACCTAACCTTCTTATTTTTCCCAAATTTCCCTTCTTCACTCATCCTTCCCCTCCACTTGCAAATCACTGCCTTTCTCATCACCATCTCACTTGCCCTCTTCATATCATTTCACAAGCAGATTTAGGGTTTTTATTTTCAAAGGCAACAGTAAAAAAGCAAAATGTCAAGGGAAACTAATAGTGGCAGTGGTGAGGGAGGCCAAGGGCCTAGAAGACAACAGAAAAAGGGTGGAAGGGTAAACAGATTTGAGCCACTGAATACCAAGGAATTGATGGCCTGTCCTATGACAATTGCATATTTCCAAGAGGTGGGTTGTTTTGACTTCTGTGAAAGGGTAAAACAGGTCCAAATTCACCCTGAGTTGACCATGAATTTTATCCTTAACCTCCATGACCATCAAGTAAACTTAGCACGAGTGAACTTTGAGCTATCCACTAATACCATTTCTATGGCCACCGGGATACCTAGTATGGGAGAAAAGTGGTTCAAACAGTCAAATTTGGACTTGAGCCATTATCAACCTTTCTTGAAACCTAGATACCAAGCTGACTGCAAATCCATTTTTCCATTTTCACATCTACTGGAGAGATATGCACCTTGATGAAAGTCATCATGAAATATTTTACATGTGAGGGTAGGTTTTATAGGCTTTATTCCTACCATATAAGACTGCTCATGCACTTTACTAGGGCCAAGCTGTTACATTTGCCCTATTATCTTTATAGAAGTATTGATAAGATGTCTTACATTGTGCAAAAGAGACATCCTTCACAACAAATTCAAAGTCTTTTTCACCGTTCTCTTATCAAGATGATTGTGTTACATCAATTAGAGCAACAGGGTATTCCATGGGAGGTGTTCATTACCCATGAAGTTTTCACAAACCCACAGCCTCATCATCAACCAAATTTACCCTCATCATCTCATCCACCTCCCTCCACTGCTCCATCGCCCCCCACTGACCATGACTTCTCATCTACACATGAATCCTTTCCTCAAGAAAACATCCCTCCCTCACCTTCTCCTAAAGCATCATATCAAGAAGAGAATGATGAATAAGAGGCAAACAATGAAGAGGAGGAAGAGGACAGTCATGAAGAGAACAATGATAAAGAGGAAATTGATGATGATGAAGAGGCAGATAATGAAGAGGAGGAAGAGGGTAGTGATGAAGGGAATAATGATAAAGAGTCCAGCAATGAAGAAGAGGAAATTGATGATGATGAGGAAGAAGGAAATGACAATGATGAAGAGGCAGAGGATGATGAAGAAGAGACAGAGACAGATAATGAAGAGGCAGATGAGGAAGAAGAAAATGATAATGATGAAGATACAAGGACAGAAAATGATCAAGAAGAAGGCAGTGAACAAGCCAATGATAAATAGGATAGTACAAAGGCAGATGAGGTAGAGGACAATGAAGATGAAAATGCACAAAACAATGAAGAAGAAAATAGTAATGAAGAAACTAATCAAGACACCTTTAACAGTGACAACACAGAAAATGATAAAGGCCATGATAAAGGCCATGACAGCAGTGACACTATGAACCCAAAAAGAAATGAAGAGGTTGATGACAGTGGTGAAGATCACAACAGCAATGTTAGCATGGAGGAAAATGAAAGTAAGTCTCAAGAGGGTAGTCAAGAACACAATGCAGAAGAAATTAATGTAGAGATCATTGAGGAAAAGAAAGGCAGTCTTGAGATCAGTCATGGTGAGGGCATTCAAGTAGAAAAATTTGAGATTTTCCCTCTCACATATCAAAGAGGAAAGATGCATGTGTTTGCTGCCTCGAAAAGGAAAGGGACCATGCCATCCACCTCAGCTCAGAAGATTGACAAAGGTAAACAAAAGGTAAAGGAAGAAGAAGAAGATCATGAGGTTGTGAGGGAGTTTGAAATCATTCAGATAGACAGTGATGAGGAGAATGAAGCAAGGATCTCTAACTTGCTCATCCAGAACAAAAATGGCCTCATTTAAGACCTCCAAGGAAATTAAAAAAAGGCTGAGATTGTGAATGATGCCATTGACTTGGAGAATAGGCAGTTAGGAGCTCAAATTTATATTTATGAGGCTAGAGCCATCAAAGCCCAGAAAGAAGCCCAAAAGGCACAGGTGAAACTAGAAGAGTTCATGGGCACTTATGAAGAGAGTGAGGATGAGGAAGGAAAATCTAGGAGGAGACCTAGAACCATGGGGTTGAAGAAGGCATTGGAAAAACAAAGGGAAGAAGAATTAGCCTTAGAAGAAAAACTCCCTCTAGATGAGTTGTTGGCCATGGAGATAGCACATGATCGGGAGCCTTGGCTGGAAAGAGCCAACATACACTTGGAGGCTTAATTGAAGAAAGCAAATCAGAATCTTGATCTCCAAATAAGGATGACTAAAAATTATTCCCGGAGAAACCAAATTGCAAGGGCTAAACTCAAGAAGGCTCAAACCAAGATCCAAGCACTAAAAGAAGCAAAAGGAAAATCTAAACTTGGAATATCAGCATAAGCTTCTCTACAGGTCTCTCAAAACCCATGGGGCACACTTCCACCAAATTTGGGAGAATTTTGACAAATTTTGGTTTTTTGCTGATTTGGAGAGCCAAGGGGGTAGCACCCATGGTGCTACGCTTTTTATCAGAGCATCTTTAGATGGAAAGGATTAAATTTTTGGAATCCTCAGCTCAAGCATAGCATGCACACAAATTTTCAAGTCAATTGGAGTTGTTTTGGTCCTCCAAAAGGGTAAAAAACACCCTCATTTTCACCTTTCTTCCTAGTTTTCAGGACATGTGTTGCCCTTTACCAGCCTTGGATTTTTTTATGTTTTAATAGGTACAGGGGTCCAATCAGGAGACCAAGGGTAGTTCTGGAAATTAGACTCATCAGGCTTTCCAACGAGCCATCACGGAGCCTATTCCGACATCTGGAAGGCCCTCAAAACCTTGCTGCAAGTTGACCAAGTTTTCTTGCTCCTGTGCTACGCCCTTGGCATGGAAATTCATCCTAAAACTCAGTGCTGTGCCCTTACAAAGGAAAATTCAACAATGTACGCATGGAAATTTTTGGGGGCTTAGCAGAGCCCAAATGTCAATTTATTTTCTAAAAATGCCCGAAAAGATATTTTGTTTTAGATATTTTGTGCCTTGGGCCATGCAAGGTCTCAAAGAGAAAAGTGACATTTCTGATTAGCCAATGGGCTTCTAGAGACTTTATTAGGTTTTCTCCTCCTTGCTTGTTAAATAGGGCATTGAGGATTCATTTTTTATGGTTTTTGTTATGACTCTTGTGAGTAATACATAGTCTTTGGAGCTTGAAGATAAATTGGTGTTTTGGAGCTTCTGAATGGCTTGTTTTGCTTATTGATGGAGAAGGCTTGCTTGCAGGATCCTTGAGATTGGTTAATGGTGACGTGCTTCTATTCAGTTATTGTTTTCTTGTGTATCATTTTGTTTCATCATTCTATATTGCAGTAGGACAAAATATTTAGACTAAGAAATGTTGTTTAGAGGCACCTTCGCTCTGTTTATCCTTCACTGCTTCTATGTTTTCCTCTGCTAGGTCATTTTAGAGAATTCTTAGTTGCTCTCTAGACCCACCTAAGTTTGTTTATATTATGAATAGTTTAATACAGTAGATATCATAGATGATTTATGATTAGCCTTGCTTGTTTGATATCACTAAAACACTGTTCTTGAGGTCTCTCTTTGAAGTACCATTGATTAGGTCTACCAAAGAGGCTATGTTTCGATCATACCCTTTGTCCATGCTTGAAGAGTCGTTTCAGAGATCTTTATGGCTATGATTAAAGATGTTTAGGAGTTCCCTCTTCTTTGATTAAAGATATTTGTTTATCTTAAATGTTTTCTAACCTTGAATGTGAAATCACTAGAAGTTAAATCAGTTTCCCGCTTTCTATATTTCATTGGATTGTTTGTTTGAAATGCTTATTTGCTTAAGTTGAATCAAGGATTTATTGGTATGCGCTGTCTATTGATTACTTATTTATGCTAAATAGTGTTGAAATCCCTTCTTGTTTTAAGTATTTGACAAAGGATTCTTGATTTCCCTTTGCCCTACTTTGTTCACAAACTTGATGTTCATTTCATTTCACACAAACCTTGAAAATCCACTAACCAAGCCAGATTTTCCCTGTGATGCTCCCCGATCCATTGTTGAACCTTCCATGACCTTTTGTAGACTCCATATCCCAATGACTTGAAAATCTCTCATTCCATCTATTCTACTTGATCATCTACCCAACCCAAACAAACAAACAAACCCTAAACTTAACAACTAGCCTAAAATCAAACCCTAAAAGAAAACAAGTTCACATCCTTTGCAAAAAATAGAGAGAGCCCTCTCTGAGTCCAGGAAGGCTAGGTCCTAGGACTCCAAAGACTGGTCTAATGTTACACTATGCATTTGATCTCACTAATCTAACAAATCATGAGACACTAAAATTAGCAACATGGTCACATTGGCATTTTTGGCCAGAGGGTTCTAAGGTCACTACCTCAAAAAAGGCAAGGGATAGTCAAGGAGGATGAGTCTATGTAGAAGATGTCCACTCAGGTTCCTTCCTTTGGGAAAGAGAAACCATTGAGGGAGGCATCACCCCTCATGCAAAAATCGTTACTAAAAATTCTGGGGGTTCAAGAGATCATTACAAAGGAATCATGGAGGGTTGAGAAGGATACGATTACAGAAATTATGATGCAAGAGACGAACTTGAATATTAGAGAAAATTAACTCATAATAAATCCTTAAATCTAATCAAAGGACGATATTAAAAAGTTACAAAAGCTCCTCTTTTGGGGATTCTTCATTCTATTAAATATATTTTTTTGACAATCGACACTACTAAATCCCCATTGGAAGATTGGTACTCCAATGAAAAAAAACAATAAATAATGTTTTTTAATTCATTAAATTATAAAATACTTAAGCTAAATTCGTAAGATGAGAGGGATAAAAACATGTAGACGAATTCCACTGAAGCATCTTACAAATTGTAGTTACGGAGGAGGACAAGAAAAACTAGCTCCAAGAAACCTACACATGATGTTGGGATGGAAATGATGTTGCTACTCAGATAATTTTGAATTTTTTTCATCGAAATTGGGCGAGATCTAAGATAAGTTGCCATCCACGCTAACATGGTCGGATTGATAACGTGTCATCTATGTGCATATGACTCATGGCATGTGGAAAGGGTGGTTTTATGTGCTAATATGGGTAAAATGAGGTGACACATGGTGCCATAATGGAGGGACATGTGGAAAATTGCCACACCATCTTGGATCCTCAAATCTCAAGTTCTCTCCAGTTTTCAAAGTTTGTTTACATGAACTGTCAAGGAGGCACATAGCGAGAGATAGAGAAAAATGTTCGTTAAACACCATGAATATCAACAAAGAATCTTGGGGAAGTCAGGATTTGACATATTTCAAAGGATGAAAAATCTATTTATTGTTTGATGACCATCACATTTAACATGGAAACTAATACCAATTGTGTTTAATGACAATCCTTAGGTTTTATTGCAAAATTTAAGATATTCCTATATTGTAAACTAAACACAAACTCGTTATTTATATTTAGATACATATCAGAATGGGGAAAACAAAGGAAGTAGAGGAAAAAAATGCTAGAAACAAGATACAAATTTTAAAGGGCACGCGCATGCACACACACACACACACAGATATAAATGGGGGTTGTTGTCATGCCACAACAGGTTGATATGCCATTTTCCTCAACTAAAGTAATTATACTTTGGATTTTTTGTAAAATAGTATATCATGTTAGCTTTGGACCCCTTTGGGCCATGTTATCTCTTAGAATAAACAAAGAAGCAAGGTCATCCAAGCGAGCTCTAATTCCTTTCATCCTTCCTTAAGGGAAGGCTTATATTTATGTGTGCACCATCTACTTGGTATCTAGTGGTTAAATGTGACTTGTTGCACATATGGCCTTCTTTATAAATGCGATTTTTTTTCGCAACTAATCTAATTTTATGATCTTGTACATTTTACATGATGCTCTGTCACTGACTGTATTCCTTTTTTAAGATTTTGATGCGACAACGTGTAAATGGAATATCTGATGCATCATTCTCTTGGGTAGATTTTTATTTTTATTTATTTATTATTTATTTAGTTTTTTATGATAAATTAAAATGCTGACTAAGGTTAAATAGTAGTAGGCTCCACTGTAATGTGTTTGCAAATTTGATTTTAGTTGGTTTGACTTTTTAATTATTAATATTTCTATTTAACGTGGGTTCCTAGGTAAGAAGTTTTAGTAATGGATTCATGTTGATTCAAGATAGGGACTCAAGAAAGTTTTGAGAAAATTATTGTATAATCTATCTCATATTCATGTTGACCTCTTTTACCAAATATTTTTACCCACCTCCATTGATATGAAGTGAGGGTGAGAATTTGAGAGATATATTATGTAAATTATAAAGGTTGATTTTAGGTTTGTTTAAATTTTTAATTATTAATGTTATTAGTTATTATGTGCATAACAATGAGGAGTTTCAGTAATGGATTCATGTTGACTGAGGGTGGTGAGTGGGCGAAATATTGGGTACATCATAATATGATTTACCCAATATTCCCCTCCACTCCTTTTACCCAATATTTCCTCCCACCCCCTACCCTCATGAGGTGAGACCCGTGGGAAGTGGGGGGAAATATTGGGTAAATTATATTATAATTTATTTAATATCTCACCCTCATATGAGGGTGGGGGTGGAGGGAGATGATGTGAAAAACATATATTTTAGTGCTTCATTGATTAATTTAGAAAATTATTTAAATTTTTTTATGTTTAGAATATGGTTATTTGAGATGATATTGTTGGGCCTTTGCACTAATTTGGGCAATGATTTATAAACATTTCAAATTCACTAATATTTTTCTTATTCGATTATAATTTGTGTTGATTTGTGTTAATTTTTTTTTTACATAGGATTCATCACCATTTACCACTTATGGTCACCTATTGAGTTGTAGCATACAAGGCTATGATGGCGTGGTCACCACAACATTATAACATGCAATGAAATGTTGGTGGCATCTATGATCTTTATCTATAAGGATCCTTCACATCGTTTCTAATATTGATCTTGATTTTTAACTAATCGAACATAAATCCAAAAAAACATATCTCCATCTCATATAAGTTGATCTCCATCCCCACTAGGCACACATAGAATTGAATTAGAGTCGATGCCCTATCCACCCAATCCAACATACTACTAAAGAAAAAAATATGTTTACTCAAAACAAAACGAAGACAAAGACCAAAATGGTAAGCTCTTTGCTTATTTTTAATACATTGTTGGTTATTATGATTGCTGGTCTATATTTCCTAGTAGTAAATAGGTGAAATTGTTAGCTATTATGAATTCTTGCCAATGAATATGAATAATTGCTACAATTTTCAATTAAGATTACTAATTATCAGTGTGATTTTAATGGAAAATTTGAAGAGATTTATGTTACTTATAACACGAAGGACCACTTTATTACATTACAAGAAAATAAACAATGGAGGAGATCCATAGTAAGTATTCACATTCATTGTAGGTGTTCTTGATAATTGGAGCATTCACTACCACTTAAATTCAAGACTCATGGCTTCCTTTCAGTAGTTGTTCCTAATCAAAAGCGCCAACTTTTAGTGATATACACCAACATATACGTGAAGGAAAAGTTGTAACATGAGAGTTTAGATATTTTTTTGGTACTAATTATATGTATCTAAGGTGTTTTTCAATGATGGTGAAAATGAATGAATAGAATGCTAATGTGGTTTGTGTGTGGTTTAATAGCGACATTATGTTACCTATAACCACTAAAACAAAATTTAGGAATGTGTTCTTTTTTCCTCATTTTGTCTTCAATTATAGATACTCCTTAAATCTACTACTGCATGTCAAAACTGAAAAACAATCCCGTGTTTTCCAAGAATTGTTCACTCTCCTTCATGTTTGTAGGTTCCCCTTTACTATTTTTGCATGTGAATTTTATAAATGTTTATTAGTCCAACCCTCCACTCACATAAAGTTTCCTCACCCCATTAGCTCTTATATCCCCTTGTCCATCTTAAATACAAAGCAATAGTGAGATAGAATTTGAGATTTCTTCATTAATGAGGACATTGGCAAATTTCAATTTCTTACTTAATACAACCACATATGCATGCACATGTAACTTTAGAACATACATTTATCCTCAATGTGTAGGTTAATAAAACTTATTATGGGGCATGTTCCATCACTGAAAAAATAACACACAATTACGCTCTCTTTAGTAAACAAATGGATCCATTAGTGATTTACTAGGTAGAGGAAAACTTCCCTTGGTGACTTGTCTATTTTTTGGAAAAATGCAATAGTACATGCAATGATTATCTTATTAAAGGATTATTTTTACTTAATCTTTGTTACCCCCAACGAAATTGGAATGTTGTTGTAACAATACTCTAGAGGGAGTTGAAGCATTTATAGTTCTCAATGAAAATTGTTTACTTGTATCATTACTCCATTTTTTTTGAGTTGGTTGGCATATCAATGGGTTGCCCTATCTAAGCCACCATGGAGGTGATGGTCTACCTAACATAATGTTATATTGGAGTTTTTCTCATAAATAATAGTTAGTGCAAGGTAGACCATGTCCATATAACATGCTCCCCATATCCATTAATAGGTTGGACCCCATATTCATTAATAGGTTGGACGTCGCAAATGGCTTTCTAAACCCTAATTTAGTGATGCAGTTAGTTATGTGTATTTTTAGTCCCAAATGTACAAGCTCTATTACATTTGTTGTTATATTAACACTTACACAACATAAAAACACGCACCACTGACACCTATATAACAACAACACACCAAAACTACTAAAATAAAATAAAATATTGTAACTTGAACTTGGATCATTTAAATGGTATTGAAGCCAAATAGGTTGATTAGTCAAATGGTATTGAACGTGAGTTATGTTTCCCCGTGACATAATCTTGTCTCTTTCCTCCAACTTGGTATGATTAGGAACCCGTATTTTGATGTTTTCAAAGTGAAAATAAGATTTGAGAGTGCATATTTCCTTATAAATTAAAAGAGTCTCATTAGGAACGTTGAAAACATTACATTTGTCGAAGTTTTCAATTATTATTGTTTAGTGATTACAATTTTTTCTCATTTTTAGTAGACAAGACAAGAGGCGTGTATGAGACTTTTTTTCCATCACTTAACAGTGAAATAAAGTGAAAAATAAAATGAATGGATGTGTCGTTTGATTGTGCATTAAATAGTGAAAGAAATAATTTTCATCATTTAACAACGTTAAATAAAATGGAAAAATTAACCAAAAAAAAATAGGTATGTGTCATTTAATCATGCATTGAAATTGGACGAAATATTTATGGCTAAAGTGTGCATTGTTGTGTAGATTATAAATACTAAATGAAAGTTTTATCTTAAATATTACTTTCGTCTCCACCGAGTGTTTGGTGTCATATTTTATTTTCATAGAACCTTATGTTACTGTCATAATAGCGTCGTCATTGCTATAGTGGTAAAATATCTCGTATTCTCATATAAAGGACAATAGTAAATCTATTCAATGAATATTGTAGATGGTTTATATAATTGCTCTGATATCTTGTCAATTTGAGTTGTTTGAAATTCTGGTTATAAATGAAATTTAATATTATTAAAAGTAACATATGTTATGGTACAAAAGCATGGAAATGCAATGTGTTGATATAGGGTAATGTTACATTACTTTTATAGATTCACTCTTAAAAAAGGCCCAAATTAGACCTTGTTTGCTTGAAAATGGTCTAACTTTCCAATTATGGCTTTTTTATTGTAATAAGGGAGTACGAAAATATGAAATGCAACTAGTATTAAATGTAGTAATTGTTGAAAAATGCAGCAAGAAATTGTTGTTGGCATTATGATGTATGTGTTGTTCTTGATGACAACCCACTTGTAACAGGATAAGTATGTGGTAATCAGATGAGTTCATTGGCAGTTCAAAGGTGACAAAATGATGGAACCGAGTGACATAATGATTGGACAAAGATATGCAGGTCAGAGATAGAAGAATTATGAAGGTAAATATTTGAATAAATATACATGGGTTGTATGAGACAAAGTCGTGTACACATGCGGATATGAAGAAGCAAAGGCACGTACATTTTGCGCACTATGATTCATTAAATACCAAAGGTATTTCCCATGGTATTAGACCACAATATTGAGTGGAGTAACAACTATTTGATCCCGTCAAAGATTACCGCCGACACTAGTGTGGTTTTGGTCTGGGGTATTGGCTAAGGCTCAAGATATATAAGGAAGTGAAGGTCAAAGTGTTAAAGTGTGCATATGTGAGAGAGTTTGATGATTATTTTGATTTGAAGTTTTATTGCATGGTATGGGATATTAATGAATGGTTAATCTGAAATAAGTATGCACATGGTAATACAATCATTGATCATGATCATTAGACAAGAAATGGCTATGGATTGTATGATATGCTCATGGATCAATTAGATCTGGGTTTTTGACATGTGTTTATTGTTGTATATCACGTGATCTGGTATGTCTGAAGTTTTGATGCGTTGCGCAAGTGTGAGTTGGAAATTGAAGATCTATATGCAAGTTTGACAGAGGTTGCCTTCATGAAAAGCATGTATATACGTAGGTTTTTTTAAGAAAAGTAGTGTACATATTCTGTCATATGGTTGATAAGGGTTACGGTTGATTCAATAAGTTGATGAAATGTTTTGGGTTTAGTTCCGATATTCTGGTTACAGTGATCTCATTGTTTTGATTGATTTGAGTTGGTGATTGGTTGAGCGGCTGTTTGGTTCAGTGATTGATTGGTTCAATGGTTGTTTGATTCAACAATTAATTGATTAGTTAAATGACTTGGTACAATGATCAGTTTCAGTTTTTATTTATGGTATTGGGTTTAAATGATGTTATTGGGTTCAGTCTGAAAATTTAATGAAAAGTGGCCTATAAGTTGTAATGTGTTGAAGTAGGTGGATCCAATGTGAAAATTTATGAAACATGGTCCACGATGGTGCTACGGGTTGGAGCTTTTAGTGAGGAAGTCGAAGCTTCCTGCCAGTAGTAGTTGGTGATCAGATCAGGGGGTTGGAGCTCCCTTCCAGTGGGTGTTGGTAAACAAGATCAGGGGGTTGAAGCTCCCTTCCCGTTGAAGTTGGAGAATGAGAGAAGGTTGTATCCTTCTGCAGGTGCGTACCTGCGTGCTGGTATGAGTCTACTCCAATACAATATTGTAAGCAGTGTTCTTTATAATAAATATTGAAGACAAAGACGACAAAACCGATGGTTTTCTCCCACATTGCGTTTCCACCTTAAATCCTGGTGTTCATGTGTGTTGCTTATGTGTGATGGTTTACCCTGTTCTTACTGAACATATTTACTACTTGTTAAATGTCTGATGAATCAATAATGCACTGTTTTAAGTTAACCACATGAAGATTTATCTGAATCATAATCTTACTGGATATACGCTATTTTCCTGAGTAACAATCACGTACATACTCTAGTTTGATTCAGTCAAGTCGCATACATATATTAGAAAAATAAAAGTAAAATTTTAAGCGAGTTTTAAAATACTGATTCACCACCCCTCTTAGTAATTTTCCCAACAATTGTTAATTTTATTTTTCCTTGATTAAATTGAGAAATTTGAATTTCCAGATTAACATACAATTTGGATGTAGTTAACTTGTGTGACATGGCTCTTGTCACCTAGCTAGCTTAGAAAATTCGAGTGAGAGGAGTTAGAGTTGAGTTAAGCATGTGTGATTGCTAATTTGTAGCAATCAAGGTTAGTTATTTCAAGTTTTTTTCAATTAAACTAGTTCTAATTTTGGAGGAACTAGTGGGACTTCAGTCAAAGTTAGTGTTCATCCAGCTAACTAATCAATTGACTCAAACTAGCTAGTGCATGCAGAGAATTCGAGTTCCCCAAATGTGGTAGAGATTCCAAGGCAGTGTAACATTAGTTGTAGACTAGTCTTGAGTGTACAAGTGTTGCATGCAGTCAAATGATAAACCTTGGGAATTACGAAATCCATTTTGGATAAATTCCTAAATAATAGGGGTCTAATTTCTCAGGAATTGCGCAAATAAATAGGGGCACAAGCAGAAGTGGAAATTGACTAAGTCTGGGTCAGAGCTTCTTCGTGAGCGGAGAGATAGGTTATGCACTTGCAGGTTGTGCTCATTTGAGCAAAGCAATTGTAATACATCTCTATTCATTAGATTAATGCAATCAGACAAGGGGTTTTTAGCAGATTTCCTTCCCTTGGAAAAAACACTGTGTGAATATATGTTATTTATTATTGCATGCATGAGATTATTGTTAGATAGATTGTGAATTGGATTCCATAGAGTAGTAGAGTAGGTTTGTGTCTTGTGATTTTGATTAAAATTTCATAAGAAATTACAAATCAACATCATAATTTATATATGTTATTAGAGAAGGATTCACATTAGAGCAGGAATTTCGAAGTTGTTTCTCAGGAGGATCAAGTTTGCAGTTTAGTGTAGCAGGATCTATACAGAGTTGGGAATATTGTCTTCAATGGAATTAGGCTAGAGTATGCCTTGGAAGGAAACTCTAATTTCATCTCATGGAGCTAGTATTGGATGGAAATGGATTGCTAGAATACATCAAGGTAGATGTTACAAAACCAACGAAATATGATGCCCAAAACCTTGCTCAGTGGAAGAATAATGTAGCCAAGGTGAGGAGAATAATATTGGAGGGAGTACGAGATCACATTGTCTTAAATATACATGGGAAAGAAACTCCTTTCACAATGTGGAAAACATTGACAACATTGTTTAAGAATAGTAGTGACCACAAGAAGCTGGCAGTCAAGGATAAACTTCGAAATATCGTGATGCAAAAGAATGACACTATTTCACAGTACTTGAGTAGGTTCACACAATGTGGTGATGAACTTGGAGGGGTTGGTGTTAATGTTTCAGAAGATGACTTGCTAAGCCTAACCCTTCTAGGCCTTCCCAAGAGCTGGCATAACTACCAAGATTCGGTGAACGGGACGGAGAAACTATCGAATTGGGAACACTTATGGTTTGATTTGGTATAAGAGGAAATAAGGTGAAATACTAGATATGGTACTTCATCCAAGGGAAGGGATGGAGAAAAAATTTCATTGGTTGGAAAGGGAAAGAAGGGAAAAGGGAAGAAATATCAATCCAAACTAGAATCCAGCCAAGGGGGCAAGAAGAAAGACTTGTCCAAAATTAAATGCTTTAATTGCCATGAGTTCAGGAACTATTCCATGAAGTTTCCACATAAAGAGGAAATCAAGAAGACCTTAGGAGGAGTAGGAGGTGAAGCCTTGGCTTCAAAATTTGATCTTGAATTTACCTTTATCACATGCATGGCCAACACAATGATGGGGAGCGTGTGGCACTTGGACTCAGGTGCGTTGTTCCACATGAGATGGTATAGGGATTTTTTCAGTGACATGGAGGAGAAATATTTGCAAATGCACATCAAGATGGGGGACGGTGGAAAGTAAAACATGAAGGAGATTGGTACAATCATGTTTCGAAGGAGTCATGATCCCCTCTCAAACTGAAGGGTGTCATGTTCATTCTAGGCCTAAAGAAAAATATCATCTCTGTTGCAGTTTTTGAAGAACATGGATATGATGTGATCTTTATAAAAGGAAAGGAATTTATGAGACACATAGCCATGGGACATGTGAAGTAGATCGGGGTTGGTGTGAAGAAATTTTATAATCTAGATGTGGAAGACTATGCTGCATTAATAACTAAGGCGGAGAAAGTGCAGAGCTGCGATGTCAATGAACTTTGGCACAAAAGGCTTGGCCATTTGCATCATGGTGCCTTGAATATTATGTAATAAATAACCACTGGCCTCCCTAAAGGAGCACTTGAGAAACATGATGTATGAAAAGGATGTACCTTGGGGAAGTACACAAAATTCACATTCCATGATCCAGACAAAAAATAAAATGCAATCTTGGAAAGGATCCACTCTGATGTCTTTGGACGCTTCTCGACAATCTCCACTGCCATAAAAAAATATTTTGTAATTGTTATTGATGACTTCTCACGGAAGTTCTGGATATTCTTTATGTGTAAGAAGGAAGATACATTCTCCAAGTTCGTAGAATTAAAGGCACTGTTTGAGAAAGAAACCGACAAAAAGGTGAAGGCTCTCAGGAGTGATAATGGAGGTGACTATGTGTTGAATTGATTTAAAAATTTATGTGTGAAAGAAGGAATTTGAAGAGAGCCGATAACACCCCACAACCTACAATAGAAAAACACTGTTACCGATGAAATAGGTAACCTGACCTCAAAACGAGAACTCTAGCCCAAAAAGACTCAAAAAGCATGAAAAAACACCCCAAAAACAAAAAAACTGTATTCCAGAACGCACTTGGTTCTTTTTGAAGGTCAAATTTCAAAATTTTATAAAATTATGCTAAAAACAAAATTGTTTCTTGAAAAAAGGATTGAAAAAACACCCTCAAAACAAAACCAGTTGATGCTGGAATAACAAAAAAAAAAAAATGTGTCATATTTTCAACATTTTTAAAAATAGAAATAACATTTTTTAATTTTTAAAATTCAAACATTAAAAAAAACCTAAAATTTAAGAAAAAAATAAATTTAAAAAATAAAAACATTTTAAAACTTACTATTTAAAAATATATAGGAATAAAAAAATAAAAATAAAAACAAAATAAAAATTTTAATTCAAACATTAAAAAAAACCTAAAATTTAAGAAAAAAAAGTAAAAAATAAAAAATAAAATTTAAAGATTAAAATTTCAAAATATACAGAAATAAAAAAATAAAAATAAAAACAAAATAAAAATATTAAATTAAAAAAAAACCAAGTTAAAAAAGAAAGAAATTATAAAAAATAAAATATAGAAATTAAATTTAAAAAGGAAAAAGAAAATGTTTATTAAATTAAAAAAATAAAAAATTAAATTTTAAAATAAAAAATTAAATTTAAAGAAATATATTAAATTTTAATAAATAAATAAAAAATCAAACATTATTTAAATTAAAAGTAAAAAAATGAAAAATTAATTAAAAATAAAAAATGAAAAATAAAATACAATAAAATTATTAAATTTAAAAAAATATATATATATTAAAAAAACAAATAAATTTTAAAAAATAAATTAAATTTAAATTATAAAAAATAAAATATATATATATATGAACTTAAATTTAAAATATATATATTAGATTTTATTAAATTGAGAAAAAATGTTAATATTAAAATAACAAATTAAATTTAAAAAAAAAAAATTAAATTTTAATAAAAATTTTGAAATAAAAAATAAATTTTAAATATAAAGAAAAAAAAATTGTTAAAATAAAAAGTTAAAAAATTTTAAAAATCAATTAAAAATGAAAAAGTGAAAAAAATAAATTGAAAAAAATATATTAAATAAAATAAAAAACAAATTAATTTGAAAATATTAAGTTTAATTCATAAAAAAAATCTAATTTTAAATACACAATTTTAATTGAAATAAAAAAATTATAAAATTTTATGTGATTAGAAAAAAATAATAAAAAAATAAAAAATAACAATAAAATATTAAATTCAAATAAATTAAAAAAAAACATGCAAAAAAAAATCAATGAAATAAAAAAGAAATACAAAATCGAATAAAAATTATTAACAGAAAAAAAAATAAAAATAAAAATAAAAATAAATTTCAAATATAAAAATTAAATTAAAAAGAAATAATTTTAAATTTTTTGAATTTAAAGAGAGAGAAAAAAAGAAAAGAAAAAAAAATAAAAGAAAAAAGAAATGATTGTGGTGGCGCCGCCAATCGGCCTCCCGCCTAGGTGGTGGCGGAGGCCGATTCCTGGAATCGGCCTCTCGCGGTGGGACGACGATTCCCAGAATTTCCCTCCCGCCGTGGGAGGCCGTTTCCACGGGAGGCCGATTCCCAGAATCGGCCTCCGCCACCACCTGGGCGGGAGGCTGATTGGCGGTGCCACCACGATCAATTTTTTTTTTTTTTTTTTAATTTTAATTTTTCGTGTATATATATATATATATATATATATATATATATATATATATATATATATATATAAATTTAATTTTATTTATTTATTTATTATTTTTATTTAATTTTTAATTTTTAATTTTTAATATTTTTTAATTCGTAACATTTTTTTTCTTTTTTAAAAATTTTTAATATATATTTTTTTAATTTGATTTTTTTCTTTTTTGTTTTTAATTTTTTAATATATATATATATATATATATATATATATATATATATATATATATATATAATTTTTAATTTCTTCTCTTTTTTTTTTTTAAATTCAAATTTTTTATTTTAAATTTAATTTGTTTTAATTTTTTTTGTTTTTTTGTTTTTTAAATTTAATATTTTAGATTAATTATTTTTTAAAATTTAAAATTTATTTATTAAATTTTAATTAAATTAAATTTTTTTAATCATTTAGTTTATTTAGTTTTTCATTTTTAAAATTTATAAATTGTTTCATTTAAAAAAAAACAGTAAATTTATGGATATTTGTTTTTTTAATTATTTGCACGTGGTTTTTTTCATTTTTTGTTTTTTAATGATAGTTTTTTTTTTTTTAAATTTTCTTTTTAAATTTTATTTTATTATTATTATTATTATTATTATTTTAATTTGTTTTTTTTGGTAATTTTAAAATTTGTATTTTTTTTTTAATTATATGGTTTTTTTTAATAACTTAGAAAAAAATGTTTTTGATGGTTTTTTTATTTTTTTGGTTAATTTTTGTTTTTTTCTTTAAATTATGTGTTTTTTTTCAAATTTTGTCATTTCTTTTGATATAATTTTCGAATATTTTTGTTTTTTTTGTAATTTTTTTTTTGTTTAAATTTTTCTTTTTGCGAGTTAATTTTGTTTTTTTTTTTTACATTTTTTTTTGGTTTTTTTATATATTTTTTTATCTAAGTTTTGTGTTTTATTACTAACATGAAAATCACCACTCTAAAAAAAAAAGGTTGATGCTGCATCAATACGTTTCAAAATTAGCATGAAAATCACCGCTCTAAAAAAGAAAGTTGATGCTGCATCAATACGTTTCAAAATTAGCATGAAAATCACTAACATTTTAAAACAAATATTCATACTTCATAAATAAAAATATTAGAGTGTCAAAAATGTGCACAAACAAAAGGGGTGATTCTGCATCACCACTTTTCAAAATCGGGTGCTTTTTATGCTACCAAAAAAAAGTAGGTAACAGTGCAGTTACCTATTTCATCGGTAACAGTGTTGAAAGAGGTGGCTAAGAGAAACAATTGCAGCATTGTGGGAGATGTGAGGCTATGTTGCATGACCAAGGCCTACCATTGCATTTGTGGGCAAAGGCATGAAATAAAATAGTCTATTTGCAGAACCAGAGCCCTCATCAGATTCCGGGAATGATTACATTGGAGGCGACCTTCTCAGGAAGAAAGCCAGATGTATCACACTTCAAGTTTTTTGGAGCCTTTGTTTACTACCATGTCTCCAATGAATCAATGAAGAAGCTTGATATGACAACATAATTGGGGGTATTTGTGGGCTACACATAAACTCCCCACAACTAATGTGTGTACTTTCCATTGCTTAGAATGAAAATTGTGCGAAGGGATGTAAAATTTGATGAGGAGAAAGCGATGCGGTGCTCTCTTGAGAGGGAGATTTAGATCCCACTAGAAGAGGATATTTTAGCTCCAAAGGAGGAGCCTCAGGAAGTTGTGGAGAAACCAAAAATTGAGGAGCAGAGAGTGAAGACATCCACTCAAGAGGAACCATCCGGAGAAGGCATGAAAAGAACTAGGCAAGCTGATAGAATTATGCAAGATGTGAGGTAGAATGTGGGAGCTCCTTCAAATTTGCGCAAGCAGAGAAGGTCACCTAGTCAGTACACTGGCTACATGGATCTAATGAATAATCTTGTAGATACTGAGCCATCCTATTTCAAGGAAATAGTAGAGAAACCTGTATGGATTGATGCAATGGCGGAGGAATACAAATCTATTGTAAAGAATAATGTTTGGGAAGTGGTCCCAAGACCAAAAGATAAATCAGTTGTGGTTCAAGATGGATCTTTAAGGTTAAGAAAGAAATAAACAAAAGCATAGAGAAGTATAAGGCCAAATTTTTGGCCAAGGGGTAATCTCAAGTTAAGGGCATCGACTATCAGGAGACCTTTTCTCTTGTAGCAAGGTACTCATCCATTAGATCAATTTTTGCACTTGCTGCGCAAATGGGGTGGAAGATCCACCATATGGATGTAAAAGCAAAATTTATCAATGGGGTTATTGAGGAGGAGGAGTCAATCGAGAAACTAGAAGGTTTTGAGACATGAGTCTTATTATTGTCTTAAATGTAGATGATTTAATTTTAACTGGTGATGACTAGCTGATCAAATCATGCAAGGGCATTTGGAATGAAGGACATGAGTCTCATGCACTACTTCCTCAGGTTGGAAGTATAGCAAGGTGATGGGGAACTATTTGTTTCTTAAGGAAAGCATGAAAATGAGATACTATAGATATTCCTCATGGAGAGTTGCAAACCCATGGAGACACTCTAACGACGAATTGGAGGAAGGAGACTGCCACTCCCAGTGAAAAGGTGGATTGAACCATTTATCAGTAGCTAGTGGGTTTGCTAATGTATCTTGTGAACACACAAAAATATATGTGCTATGCAGTAAACCAACTAAGCCAAGAAGTGGTTAGGCCAACCAAATTATTTTGGAAGGAAACTAAGCATGTTCTACGATACCTCAAAGGCACTGCTTAGTTTGGACTGTGGTATATACAGACAGAGGGAGTGAAGCTATGTGGCTTTGCATATGTAGATTCGGTGGGGAATCCATTAGATTGAAATATTACATCAGGCGGAATTTTCATTGTTGGGTCCACATTTATTTCCTGATATCGTAGGAAGAAAATATTTGTGGCATTCAACTTAGCAGAAGCAGAATACATGGCTGCAAGTCAAGAAACATGTGGGGCAATTTGGATGAGAAAGATACTTGTGGGACTGTTTGGTCAGATGATGGATCCAACTATGATCTATTGTGATAATAAGAGTTGCATCAAGATATCTGAGAGTCCTGTATTTCATGATCGATCTAAGCATATAGATATCAGGTATCACCATCTACGAGACCGTGTGCAGAGGCAGATAATGTTGCTACAATACATTCCGATAGAGGAACACGATGCTAAATTTTGACGAAGGCTTTGTCAAGAGGGATTTTTGAGTCCCATAGGTGCAGGATAGGGGTGGTTGATAATCCCTTTCTTGACGAGAGGGACTATAAAAATGCAGCAAGAAAATTTCAATTTGATTTTGTCTCAAGTAAATTGAGAATATTCAAATTTCCACATCAACATACAACTTGGATGTAGTTCAATTGTGCGTCATGGCTCTTGTCAGTCAGGTAGATTAGTAAATTCTATTTATAAGAGTTAGAGTTCAATTAAGCATGTGTGATTTCTAATTTGTAGCAATCAAGATCAATTATCTCAAGTTGTTTTTATTTAAAATAGTTCTAACTATTGGAGGAAACTAGCTGAAGGCTAGTTATGCAATGGGAATTCAGTCAAAGCTAGTGACCATCCAATTAATTAATTAATTAACCCAAAATATATAGTTCATGTGGAGAATTTGAGTTCCCCAGGTATGGTGGAGATTCCATGGCAGTGTAGCGTCAGTTGTAGACTAGTTTTGACTGTATAAGTGTTCAATCAGAGGAAAAATTTGACTAAGTGTGGGTTAGATCTTCTTAGTGAGTAGAGAGATAGGTTATGCACTTGTAGGTTGTGCTTAGTTGAGAAAAAAAATGTAATACATCTATATTCATCAGATTAATGCAAGTAGATAAGGGGTTTTTAACATGTTTCTTTCCCATGGAAAAAATACTGTGTGCATGTGTGCTATTTCTTATTGCATGTCTGAGATTATTGTTCTAGGTTGTGAATTGTATTCCACAGAGAAGTAGAGTAGGTTTGTGTATTGTGATTTTGATTAAAATTTCATGAGAAATTGCAAATATACATCATAATTTCTATAGTAATGTAGTATGAAATGCATATAACTAATCCTAGCCATGAGTGGTAACTAAAATTGGTAACACAATCAATAATACGGGGGAAATCCACCATTACAATAAAAAACAAACTTGAGCCAAAATCCCCATTCTTCTCATGAGGCCAATAGGCCTTAATTTTTGGGAGTGTTTCTCCATTGTAAAATAAAAAAATCTATAAAATAAAATGAGCATGTCACATTGCATAAGTGAGAGTGGTCTACTACCAACACAAGAAATAACCAAATGTTGTAAGCATGTGAGGATAATATACAAAACATGAAAACAACGTGTCCTTTAATTTAGATGTTAGCATACAAAAGAAAAGTGAGAAATAAAAATAAAGCAAGGTAATGGTCCATGTGATGTAATGTTTTTTTTCATATCAAGAGAATCGACAGAATTTTCACTTGTCATCGAGGAGACACAAGATCAAGTCAGTGGGACTACCACTATACTCTTGATCCCAACACAACCACCCACAAGCCATGCTAGACAGGTAAATTTAGTTTTGAACCTAAACAAGGCCCCTATATCGGTTGGAAAATGCCTTCTGGTATGAGGTGTCCATTATTCATCCTAGCCTAATGGGCTTCCTTATTTATTAAGAAGGACATGGGGGTGGAATTTGATACTATTATGTGTGTACGAGTCGTAAAACCATTTAATATAGTCTCTCTGGGTGCAACCACATATCCGACTACTACCTCAAGGTGTCCCCATGGCTCTATGTTAGGTCCTCATGTGAATTGCACCTCACCCAATGGCGAAAATTTTCTCGCTTTTCACCATTGGATCCAATCCATTTGGGAGAAATTTTAAGACCCACAAACACAAAGAAAGTTAGGATAAGAGGGAATAATACACAAGCAAGTCTAGATCTAAAAAGTATAAAAAATTGCTAAGGAACCTTTATAACATATGACGAAATATTACAATGTAAAAAAATGAACACTACAAAATGTTTGAAATAGGTATAACTAGAAACAACTACGTAATTAAAAGTAGTTGATACATGTCTGTCGACATCATTTTCCATCCTTCAAAAACTAATTATATCAATCAATGAATATCAACTGCGTTTACTTATGTGATTGTTTTTAAGATGCATAATATCATAGTTGCATGGGAGCCACTCCCAACACTTTCTAAAATCATTCCCTCCATTTAGAAATTATCAGGAGATGAGGAAAGAGAACAAAACATCCCCAATTGACTAGGAACCATTCTAGGAACTTAGGAGCTTCAATTTCAAGGAAATGGAAACTTGGGAACATGTTTCAATGTGGAAAACTTTAAATTAAAGTTCCATTTTTGGTATCATTAAATACTATATTTTTATTCAATTATTTCAAACAACTATTCTATTAAAATTATTTTTATTATATTTACCAAAATATCACTATAACATGAAGAAAAAACTACACATAAATCTTATTCCAAAAATTATATTAAAAAATAAAAATAACCTTAAGAATAAATATTTTAGAGTTGTGGATGTAAATAATTTTTAGTGCATATATGTTTGTATCTGTGCAAACTGGTTTGCATGGAAGGGTTCTTTATGGAGAGACGAATATGAGTCTCTCATATTTGAAGGAGATGCTCGTAGAATATTTCCCAGACACACTGGATTTTTGTTAGATCTAGATGGAGCTAGGTGGAATTGGGGCCACAAATATCGACAGAAGGGGTGGGGATGAGTCACCGGGTTGAGGTTTGGACCAGAATACGAAAGTGACAGAAGGTTTTCCTCTATTTAGGATAGACAAACTTGGCTCAATAACATGATTGATAACAAGTGTTTTTTTTTTAAATTTTTTTTAATTTTCGATAACTGGAAGGGATTTTTCCACAAAGCTTATAGGAATTTGGTTTGGTTCAGAATCCTGCAGTCCCTTTTGAAATTCTAGAGAGGGGAGCTCACACTTTCCTTGTGAAGGATGGTTTCTTAGGAGATCTATCAATAGAGTAGGTGGACACTATGGACATTTCTCATGGAGAAAAAGGCTCGATTTTGGTGGTCATTTCTTTTTTTTGGCTCTAGTGTTGGTGGAGGGGAGGATTTCATCCAAATTTATTGCAAAATACCCTGTCATGAAAGGATTGGGTATGGGAGCTCAATTTATAGATGAAGTAGGGGTGGTTCAACCATAAAACCTTAAAGGGTTTTCCTTAAGCAACAATGGGTTCATAGCTGAAGTATTAGGGTAAGAGGTACTATGACCTCTTGTGGCCATAAATGGAAATGAGGGTTGTGCAAATAGGACAAGGATTGGAGTATAAGGACAAACATAGGCTCTTGCTATTTTAGAATAAAGGTTGTTTGATGCAAAGAGGAAGAAGGGAGAATGTGCAAAAATTAAGGGAGGAGTCTACAAGATGGTGCTAATGGAGGATATCTAGTTCCATGAGGTGGTATATATGGGTGAATTGGTGGTGATAGGCGGAGCAAGGTGGTGAAGGTTTAATATTAAAAACCTAGGAGATTGGGCTTATTATACGTGGGGAGGTTAGTTGGATACTTTTCCCATGGTTACTACCATAAATTAGGGATGGTTTTATCTACTATTTAGTTTAGGGGAACTACTACCTGGGTCCTTGAGAGAAACTGTAGCATTGATTCCTCCCTGGTCTTGTTGAAGAGGTGGGCACATCATTTTGATGCAATTAATGAAATACTAAATTCAGCTCCGATCTGGGTGCGTCTTCGAGGATCGTTGACCTAATTTTTGTCTATGGAGGTCTTCTAGTGCATAGGAAACATGTTGGGGTAGTTCCTAGAGGCAGACATGAATTTTAAGACTTCTGGGTGTTGGCAGTCACTATAATTTTAGTGATTATGGATAATTGAGAAGAGATGGTTACAAAGTTAGATTTGGGTGTTCCAGATATAATCCTCAACTAGATTCTAGACTATTGTGGGATCCCATTTTGTTGTAGACGATGTTAGAAACATGGTCACATTGGCATTTTTGGACAAAGTGTTCTAAGTTTGCTACCTCAAAAAATGCAAGGGATAGTCAAGGAGGATGAGTCTATGTAGAAGGTGTCCACTTAGGTTCCTTCCTTTGGGAAAGAGAAACCATTGAGGGAGGCATCATCCCTGATGCAAAAGTCGTTACTAAAAATTCTGGAGGTTCAAGAGATCATTACAAAAGAACCATGGAGGGTTGAAAAGGATACGATTACATAAATTCTGATGCAAGAGACAAATTTGAATATTAGAGAAAATTAACTCATAAGAAATCCTTAAATCTGATCAAAGGACGATATTAAAAAGTTACAAAAACTCCTCTTTTGGGGAGTCTTCATTTTATTAAATATATTTGTTTGACAATCGACACTACTCAATCCCCATTGGAAGATTGGTACTCCAATGAAAAAACACTAATAAATAATGTTTTTTAATTCGTTAAATTATAAAATACTTAAGCTAAATTTGTAAGAGGGGATGGATAAAAACATGTAGATGAATTCCATTGAAGCATCTTACTAATTGTAGTTAAGGAGGAGGACAAGAAAAACTAGCTCCTAGAAACCTACACACATTACAAACAAAACACTTATCCAACCTATGATACAAACCACATATATATTTCAAACGAGTGAGATAAAAAAAATCTAACATAATTGATAGATTCAATGAGAGAAAATATATGCATTCATGTAATAACAAAAGTAAACAAAATCCTAGTGGGTTAGCTCAAGTAGTTGAGTTCTATGAATCATAAGTAGGGGGTTGTAGGGTCAATTTTGTATGATGGCCACCTCTATGAATATTGTAGGCTTCACTTAATGTTCCTATTAGGTTATGTTTTTAAAATTGCAATAAACCAATTTAATCTGGGTACCATCCTTGGAATGAGTAGAAGTTCCCAGTGGGTTTCTTAAGATGTGTAATTCATTGTAAAAACATAATTAAATTTTTGGGGGAGTGGGTTTGCAGAGAAGGGAGTAGGGTACAAAAGGAAGGAGATTCTTTTAATAAGAAGAAAAGGCAACATATCCAAGGTCCATACCTTTATTATAGTCCAATTCCTTTCTCCTTGTATTTTGCTCCTCTTAATGCTCTCTCTCTCTCTCTAGTCTAATGGTCTTGAATGCCTTCAATAATTGTCCTCTTCTCAATATTTCATAAGAAAGTTGGGTAATTGAAATCAAGGGTGAAAATTGAGCAACCCTTTGAATGATTAAAAGAGGGATATGATCCAAAGTCACATTATCATAAGTTCTCTATGCACATGACCAAATATATAGGAAATCTTAAGAAGGCATCGAGGAAGCTTTGTTATCATCTTACAATTCCCATTAGTCTTTTTACATGAAAAAAATGTCCATATTTTTAATTCATTTTATCAAATTTAATAACTTGGGAGCACCTAGGGTATAATAGTTCTAGGAAATCCATATATGTGAAGGTGGTTTTGTTATAATCTTAGTATTCCTCTTACTGTAAGTGTGAAGGAGGATTTATTATGGTCTTAAGGTTCTTCTTAGTATTTTTACATGAAGAAATGATCCATATCTCATATATTTCTTAAAATAATGGTGCCTTAATTGCTCCTAAGTGATCAACTTTAATAAAATCAACTAAAAAGTGCATAATAATCGAGTTTGACTTCATCTCCAAGAATAACACTTATCTTGGTCTATTATGGTCTTTGTTAACTATGCTTTATAGGGATCATGAACATTAGTCTCCAAGGCCAGAGAAAAAGAAACCATTTTCCAAAGTTTTGCAACATTTTGATATCTCTATCCATAAAAGAGTGTGTATAAATGTTCTATATTAAAACTACTTATTATATAATTGACATCCTCTATTAATGAATGGGAAAAAGTTTAGATACAACAAATATAGGCAAAGAGAAAGATAATATATACACAATGGGAAAACTGTAGATACAATAAAGAGATATGGAGTAAGAGAATTTTTATAAAAATAATAAATATATAATAAAAATATTAGAAAATTTTACTTGAAAAAATACATAATCACATTTTTATTATTCACTATATATATATATATATATATATCTATATATATATATATATATATATATCTATATATATATATATATATATATATATATATATATATATATATATATATATATATATATATATATATATATATATATATATATATTTGAGATGGCCAAAACATTTAACTATTAATATAATAGTGCAAAAATCCTTGTTTATGAACAAAATAAAATGACTAACTCAGTGGTTAATGTCCATTTGTATAAATTCAACATATTTCACCAATTAAACATAATCATAATTTTCCAACCCTAATTTTTATTGAAAAAAAATACTGAGAACTTAAACCTAATAATTATGATGTAACACTTTATAGTAGGTCTTTAGATAATGCAACTTATATTTTTTATTTTTATATTTGATCTTAAAATTTTATGCCATCTTAACTTGTGACCAATTACAAAGAGTGTTGTTGAATGGTGTTGCCTTTGATTCCAATGTCGGTCCTTGAACACTCTTAATATTCGTCTAATTTTTATTGATTGGAAGCTCCAATGGCGAGGATACTTAGGAATGTTTTGATGCCACACACTTGTTGAGTAAAATAGATGTAAAGGACAATGTTCTTGATCACGAGACCATTATCATTTGGTTCTCCTCATAATATTGATTCTGAGAGTAGGTGGCTTACCACGTGGATCCTCTCGGTTGAGGAGATATGGCTTCTTGAAGTATTGAAACCCCATTTACGGTCAAGAATCCCCAAAAATATCCTTGCAAGTAACTTATTTATTACATGGACAGTGGCATTTTAATTCAAGAAAATTAAATTAAATCAATGTTGGACTATCCTAATTACTTATGTTTAGAAAACGGTCAAGGGAATGCTAATTGAATTATTTTGGATTAAACTTGACCACCAAGGCAAGTCAACCTACAAGAAGAAATCAAATTTGGCTCCAATATGAAAATTTGAAATTAGTATCCCTCCAAAATCTAGGTTGACCTACCTCCTAAAGGCCTATTTTCCCAATATAAATATGACACTTTAGCCCTCCAAAAAGGAAATAAAGAAGTGTGCATAAGACATATTTCTTAGTGACTTTGTGAAGCTTGGAATATTTGAAGTTGGTCGAATATCTAAGGGGTTTCTAGGATTAATCTTATATCTTGATAATTGGTCTTCGTGGGTTTAAATTCCTTTATTTTCTTCATGGAGGGTATTTGATGTAGGGATTTGTATAAGGTTTCTGAGCATAATAGAGTTATGGTCACTAAAACAGACAACATGATGCCTAAATTGGCCTTATTAACACAACTCTTTATGACATCTAATCGCTATTGAGAATCACCGTGGAATCCTTTAAGAGAATCTGAGCTTTGAAACAAGTTATTTTTGGGTGTATCTTAGAAGCAATTTCGACCCTGTCAAAGCCACAATGGCCCATAGTAGGGCTACATGCACAATAAATTAGATGTGGAAGCCTACTAAGGATACACAGGTTTGAAAATCATGATTACATTGTAATTCAATTGTTAAGTGGAGAACACATTAAGATATAACACATTTTAGGGCGAGGCTGTGATACGTTGATGAAGTTCATGTAATGTTTGGATCCTCACCTAGGTCAAACACATACATTTTGTAGTGATCCAAGTCTCAAGAGGAGATATTTTCTGTACGTATGATGACTCAATGTAAACTCAATGACTCAAAGAAAAAAGACAGATTATGTGCTGATGGAGATACAAAATATCCATGCACATGGGATGGTAAATAGCATCGCATAAAGAAAGAAATAGGTGAAGTAACACGTGCAACGATGATGTACATCAATTAGTGCTTTCCTTTCTTTTTACATGTGGTTTGTGCATTAACAACATGTATATTAATGGTGATGTACAATCATAACATAAATGGATAAAGTATTAGGTCTATAACCCAATGGTTTGAATAACATGATATATTGGAACAAATTGTTGCAATAAACATTTTTATCACCAAAAAATGATCACCTAGCCATTTCTAACTAGGTGGATTGAAATACACTATGTGAGTTTAATTTTACCATAGTAAAATCACTTTCACTATAAGAAATAATTTAATAAACCACTATTATTAAGTTATTTTCAAATAAAACCCATGAGAATAATTAAATAAACCATTATTTATTTAATTTTCCCTAGGAATAATTATTAAACCATTGTTTGATAAATATTCCTTGTCACATTTGACTAAATCACCTAGGAATAGTTAAATAAATCATAATTTATTTATATTTCCTGAACTCCATCCTTGGAATAATTATTTAATAATTGTTACATTTCACACCTTTCTTATTATTCGTGAAATAATCAATAAATCATTTTATTTATTAATTATTTCTAAATAAAGATATTTAACCATTTTAAATATCTTTTCCCTCTCCAAAAATATAATAAAGTATTCCAAGCAGTTAGCTCTAGATTTTGGTCAATATTATTTTATTATTCTCCAATTTTGAGATCAACCCAATACTTTGCTATAAATAAGAGAGGTTTTCATTCATTTCTCACCATGATCATTATCATCGTCACCATTATCATCACATACCTTTCCAACTCCCATTTTTGAGTTCTACATTGTTTGGGTTTTCACACATTTGAGAGAGAAATATCTGAATTCTAGAAGCGATGAAGACATCAAAGGACCCATCCTATTGAGGCATAATTATGACCCTTTGTAAATCTCCTTCACAGGGTGTCATTAATAAAATATTTTTCTTTCGAAGCTTTTCCAAGATTGGGTTATTACATCGGATTTATTTATGCTATTTGTTCTTTTAGATTTGCATACATCTGATCTGAAGTATAAGTAGCCTCAATTGTTGTTAGGGTCACTAGTCACTCTCGAATTAAGTGAGATATTTTTGGTATACCTTCCAAGACATTCTGTACTAAAAAATGGTGACTCCATTGGTGTAAAAATTCAATTTCCTGAGTGACTTTTTCTTCAGAAATTTCAGGATTTTCTGCAGCTATTTTTAGCCTCTTTTTGCTTTGGATACTGGTGGTTTTCTGGTGTTTTCCGCAGGTCATAGGTACTAGCCGAGAAAGAGACAACAACATCTTGCGAGATCTGACGACCGAAGATCATAGGGATAAAAACAATTTTTTGCTCCAGAACTGCGCTTTGATCTTAAGAACACACTTTTTGGCCCGCAAAAAATGTTTTCAACCCTTCTAGGTTAGTACCTTCATTTTGAAAAAAATTCGGGAAAACTTTCAGGGTTTTTTCCAACACAGCAAGATTGTTGTCTGTGTACTGGGTCAGATCTTCTTCACTTATTTTTTAGTCATCCTTAGGCTTGGATACTCTTAGTTTGTCTCTTTTAGGAAGGAAAACCCCCTAGGGTTTCTAGTAATCCTCTACCTTTTTAGGAAGGGATTGGTTGAGTGAGGAGTCTAGGGTTTTCAGCACTTTTAGCTTCTGGATTGCTGGGTTGATCCACTTTATTTCAACCTATTAGTGTCCCATGATTTGGCAGATTGGTAAACCAAATGACAAGGTAAAATTAGACCAGTCTTTGGAGTCCTAGGACCTAGCCTTCCTGGACTTAGAGAGGGCTCTCTCTATTATGCGAAGGATGTGAACTTGTTCGCTTTAAGTGTTTGGTTTTAGGATATTTGTTAAGTGTAAGTTTGTTGTTTTTTTTGGTTGGGGTAAGATGATTAAGTAGGATAGGTGGAGTGAGAGGTTATCAGATCAATGGGCTATGGAGTCTATGAAGTCATTGATTTTTGGATAATGAATCGGGGTACATCACAGAGAAAATCTAGTGTAGTTAATGGATCTTTAAAGTTTATGTATGAGGTGAAATGGACATTAAGTTTGGGAACCAAGGTAGGGAAAAGGGTAGTTAAGAATCCTTAGTCAAATACTTGTGAACAAAGAGATATTGAATACTGATAAGAAAAATATACTAGTCATGAGGTAGGACACACCATTTACTCAATAGCAATACTTTTAAACAAATACACATTCAAGATATACAATCCAGTGGAGAAAATGAAGTAAGACAATAGTATCTAACTTCAATAATTCTACTTTCAAGATTTGAAAACATATAAGAGACAAATAGCATTATTAAATGAAGAGGTAACACCTAAACATCATTTAGTAAACTATAAAGAACTTTGAGGCAAACTGATAAGCATATACAAAGGGCAAGATCAAAACAAGACCTCTTTGGCTTAACCTAATCAATTAATACATCAAAGGGAGATTTCAAGATAAAGTTTAGATAGCATAAAATAAGCAGGGCCTACCATGAATCATGTTTGTAAACTAGCATATTAATCCAATAATGAAATAGAAAAGCTTAGGTGTGCCTAAGGAGCAACTAAGAATTGCTTAAACTAACCCAGTAGAAGAAAACATGAAGACAATAGAAAACAGGAGGACTGAGGTGCCTCTAACAACATTTATCATCCTATACTCTTCTGAGCTATTTCAATATAAAACGATGGACATATGAAAAACAAGAAAAAACATGAACAAATGAGAGATACTTCACCATTAACTAAAATCAGGAATCCTGTAAGCAAGCCTTCATCATAATCAACCAAGGCAAATCATCCACAAGCTCCACAACACTAGATTGTTCATCAACTATTGAAAACCATGTATGGCTCTTAAACACATCAAAGCCCCTTGTTACAATGAATACTCATGCCTTGTATAACAAGCAAGGAAGAGGAAAGCCTACTAGAGCATCTAGAAGCCTATTGGCCAACAAGAAATATCCTAACTTGTCCTTGAGGCCTTGCAAGTCCCAAGGCACAAAAATATCTAACAAATATATTTTCTGGTCATATATATCAATTAAATTGACCTTTGAGGCTTAACATGCCCCTGAAAACTTGCTAAACACACATTCTTCCTAGTCAACCACAGGAGCGCAGCACACTATGTCAAAATTTGAAATTATGCCAGGAGCGCAGCAGAGAGACACGAAAAATATGTCTTTTTTGCAGTAGTGATTTGGAGGCCTTCCCGATGTCGGAAAAGGATCCGTGATGGCTCATTGGAAAGCCCTTGAAGTATAATTTCCAGATCTACCTTCAGTTCTTCAATTTGACCTTTGAAATTTGTCCAAAAATTGAAAATTCCAAGACTTCCAGAAGCGCAACACATGCTTAGAAAAATGGGCAGAATGGTGAAAAAATGAGTGTTTTTGACCCATTTGGGGGGCCAAAACTACTACAATTGAGCTGAAAATTGGTGAGCATGATCATATCATGATGAGGAATCCAAAAATATAACACAGGGTGTGCTGCGCTCCTAGCCTCAAAATTTGAAAAAAACAAAAACTTGTTCAATTTCTCCCAAATTTGGTAGGTAGGTGCCTCATGGGTCCCGGGAGACCTGTAGAGAAGATTGGGCCAAAATATCATGGCTAGATTTGTCCTTTTCCTTCTTTAGCGCTTGGACCTCATTTTGGGAAATTTTGAGTTATTTCCTTGCAACTTGGTTTCTTCGTGCATAGTGCTTAGCCATTCTCCTCCGCAAGTCGAAGCTTTTGTTGGCCTTCTCCAGCTTGGCTTCAAGGTGTATGTTAGCCATTTCAAGCCATGATTCCCTATCATGCTCAATTTCCATGGCAAGGATTTCAGTGAGGGGAAATTGTTGTGCTTGGGCTGTTTCTTCTTCTTGCTTTGCTAATGCTTTCCTAAGACCCATAGTCCTAGGTCTCCTTTTAGTTTGACCCTCTTCATCACTAATTTATTCATAGGTGCCCATGAACTCCTATAACTTTAATTGTGACCTTTGAGCCTCTTTTCGGTACTTGAGTGCTCTTGCTTCATAGATGGCCTGTTGGTCACTCATCCGTTTGCTTTGCATCTGATGGAAGTAAATGACATCTTTAGCTCTTTCTAATTCAATTTCCAAGTCCCTGATCTATGCATTCCTGTCTTGGAGAAGGGAGTTTGCAATTCTTGTTTCATTTTCCTCATCACTGTCTGTGTGGAATATGAGTTCAAACTCTCTTTCCTCCTCATGATTGTTTACTTCCTCCTTCATTTGTTGTTTACCTTTGTCAATCATTTGAGTTGAGAAGGATGGAATGGCCCCTTGCATTTTGGAGGTAGCAAACACATGCCTCTCCTCTTTGATAGGTAATGGGGAAAGGTGCAACAAGTTTCATTTGGAAACCTTGATCATTAGTGACCTTAGGACTGCTTTTCTCTTCATGGATGATCTCTGTGTGTGCATCTTTTTCACCCTGCTCTTGACTGCCCTTTTGAGAGGCATTTTCACTATCTCTTATGCCATCATCATTGTCAAGACCCTTAGGACTGTCATCCTCTATTTTTGCAATACTAGAGGTGTCTTTATCACTGCTTGGTACATCTTCATCTCCATGACTGTCCTCTTCTTCATCTTTTGACCCATTGTGTTCATTGTCAAACTCAGAATTTGTATCATTGTTTGAACTCTTTGTGGGGTCACTGTCATAGGCAATCTCATTAGTCCCTCTAGTACTTTGATGGTCACTTTCTTCCTCATTAGGTGAGTTTTCTTCACTTCTCTACCCACTGTCTTCTCTGTCTTGTCTATGGTCTTCACCCTCAATCTCAGCCTCTGTTTCATAACTTACATCATCTTCATTTTTTCTATTCTCACTGTCTTTGTCTTCAAAATTTGTCCCTTCACTATCATGTATACTGTCCTCTTGGCTGACTTCTTCTTCATTGTCTGGTTCATTACCCTCATTATTGGGCTCACTGTCTTCATTGTTTTTCCCACTATAGTTGCTTTCAAACTCTATCTCTTGGCTGCTTTTACCATCTTTTCCACTATCTTCTTTGTCCTCTTTGCTGCTTTCATATGCCTCCTCTCCACTATACTTTGTATTTTCAGTGTCATATTCTTCATTGTTTATTTATTCTCCATGACTGTCATTTGTTTTTTGACTGTCATTAGGCTCATTGTTTAGGTCTTTTTCTAGCTCACTGTTTTCAAAATTATAATCTGCCTCTGTCCTTGTATCTTCGGAGTCATCTTCTTCATAATTTGACCCACTGTTTTGGTCTTTTTTCTCATCATTGGGCTCACTTCTTTCATCTCTGCTTTCTTCTTCATCATTTGACCCACTATTTTGGTCCTTTTTCTCATCATTGGGCTCGCTTATTTCATCTCTGCTTTCTTCTTCATCAACACTTTCTTCTTTGTCATTTTATTTATCACTTTCTTCTTCCTCTCCTTCACTGCTTTCTTCATTTTCATCTTTCTCCCCTTCACTACTTTCTTCATATTCTGATTTTTTAGGAGAAGGTGAAAGAGGGAGATTTGTTTGAGGAGATGATTCATGCAAAGAGGATGAATCATGGTCAGTGGAGGGTGATGGAGGTGTGTGAGGAGGAAGTTGAGATGATGATGGCAAAATTTGCAGAGGGATAGGCTGTGGAGTTGTGAAATCATCATGGGCGACGAAAACCTCCCATGGGATGCCTTATTTTTCTAGTTGGTGTGAGACACTCATTTTGATGAGGGAATGATGAAAAAGGATTGACATTTGTTGGGATGGAGGCCTCTTTTGCATGATGGAATACATTTTCTCAATAATTTTACAAAGGTAGTAGGGAAAATGTAGCAGCTTGGCTTTGGTGAAATGCATGAGGAGTCTTATGTGGTAGGAATAGACTCTGGAGAACCTACCCTCACAGGTGAAGTATTTCATAATGATATTCATTAGGAGATCATATCTGTCCAATAGATGAGAAAAGGGTAACATGGTTTTGCAGCCAGCTTGACAACTTGGTTTCAAGAATGGGTGATAGTGGCTTAGGTCCAAATACATTTGTTTGAACCACCTTTGTCCCATGAAAGGTATTCCAGTGGCCATATAGATGGCAATGGTGGTCAGCTCAAACTTCACCCCAGCTAGGTGTAGTTGGTGGTTATGAAGGTTTAGGGCAAAGAGTTTGGTCAATTGAGGGTGACTCTAGTTCCTTTTTACTCTCTCACAGAACTCATAGCATCCTAATTCTTGAAAACAGGAAACTATAGCAGGAGAGGTCATCAGTTCTTCAGTGCTTATAGGTTCAAACCTATTTGGCTTCCCACCCTTCCTCTACTACTCTTTAGGCCTTTGGTTTGTCTCACCACTGTCAAAATTATCTTCTTCAGACATTTTTTCCTTTACCCTTGCCTCAAGACCTTTAAAAAGAATTGATTCTGCTTGTGGAATAATGTGATAAAGGTGGATGAGAAGGTGAGGTTGCAATGATGTCAAGGTTCAACAATGTAGATAACAAGTATTTTCTTTAGGGTTTTACTTCCTTCTCTACGTTCAACCTTCAATTTTCTTTATAATCCCACCTTTAGAAAATAGGAACATGTGGGAAAAGCTCAAATACCTCTCAAAATATCTTCACAGCTAAAAAAATTGGCTTAAAACACATTGTGGGCAAGTCAGGTGCTTCCTCCACGAATGGTCGGACAGCTCTTGAACAGACAGGAGAAAAGCACGGGCCCCTCCTGCACGCGTTGTCAGGAAATGCTGAATGGGTGGTCGTGTGTGTGCCCAGGCGGTCCCAAACGTGGTCGGGTCACCTCCTGCACACAGCCGTGTGCCCCTGGGCGACCTTGAACGTGGTTGGGTCACCTCCTGCACACAGATGTGTGCCCTTGGGCAGCCTTGAACGAGATATTGTGTGTGCCTGGGTGGCCCTGAATGTGTGGGAGCGCAGCGCGAGTCAGCCAGGCACCTATTGAACGCACTGTCGGGTGCCCTGGGCAGAGGCTACACGCAGCTGTTTCTACAGGCACGCAACGCCTTTGTACAGGAGCGCAATGCCCTTCGGAGAAATGTATGGGAAGTCTATACAGGAGCGCAACACAAACTCACAGGAGTGCAACGCTCGAAATTTCTACCTGAAACTCTATTAGGAATTTTTGAAAAACCGAAAACCCTCAACTCTTTTGCAAATAACCCAATGGTGAATGGGAGATGTTTTCTTGGGTTGCTTTTATACTCTTTTTGAAAAAATTAAAGATACAAACCCACTTTACTAAGGTTATTTTTTGGTTCTCTCCCTTACTAATATGCCCCTTTACCTTTTGCAGATAGTGTCATAAAAAGCAATGTTTTTTGACCCTTTCATTCTTTTTAGGAGTTTGGCACTTTTTAAAAAATCCTTGGCAAACTGGTGATTTTTCTTGGTTTCTCCATTTTAACATATTGAACCTACGCATCTCTGTCCTTTTTCACCCCCTACATGGATAATTGACTGTAAAATGAGAGTTTGGACCTTTTTAGACTAACACCCTTTCAACCTTTTTTCAACTTTAGAGGCCTGCTTTCGAATGTCTTCTGAAAACCTTTTGGCCCTTTGATGGAGTTTTATGACCCTTTGTGGCAGTGAAATAATGCTATCTTTAACAAACCCTAGAAATTATTCCCTGATATCATCTTCTAATCTCTGCATGTAGTCAACCAAGGAGGCTTTTCATTTTGACTTCTTGTTTATTGAATCTTTGATTGGTGTACACTTGTACTCATGTGCCACTGTCTTCAGGATCTCATGCATGGGCTCTTTGTTGGGAAGAAATTTACAAAAAATTTGTCATGAAACCATGATCCTCTTTTTGAACTTAGGCCTGTTGTATCTCTTCAGCTGAGTAATGTTATTTATGAGTTTAGGCCTCTTAATTTTCACCTGTTCTGCTGTTAACCATCATATAGCATTCCTGCAGAAATTCTTTAACATGGGCAAACTGTCTTTATGCAGACTTAATGCTTTGATCAAGGAGGTATATTTGGAGGCCTTTAATGTCTTTGGACAATGATAAGTTCACCCTTGTTTCTCTTTTGACTTCACCTTTGAACATCTATAGAAATAATATTTTTAGAAACCATGGCAATGCATAACCCAGGAGACCCTATATGACTTATTGGAATGTCTTTTGAATAGGTCTTTAACTGAAAAGCTTGAATCAGGTTTTGCAGGTGAAGACAGGGTTTTGAAACACTTTTATGCATTTCCATCCTAGACAACTAAAAGCTTTGATTTATCTAAATATCTTAGAAAGGGAGTTTTAAAATCACCACTGCTTGAGGCACTTGGTGAGTAGGGGAAATTTTTTGGGTTACTTGGCAAACCAAGGTGTGTGAATAGAGGGCTTAGGTAAACAGAAACATAGTGTTAAGGTAGAGGTGGAAAACATAGTGAGAGTGAGAGACATCAGTCCATGATTTGGTCTTTGGGGAGTGATAGGATGGCCATGTCTTGACAGAGTAGCAGGATAGTGAAAAATTTATCCTAAGGATAATGAAGGCAGTGAGATTTCTAGAACTCACAAGAATTCTATGAATTTCGTTTCTAGAAATCTTGGACAAGTATTTAGTCATCTAAACAGGTAAAAATTACTGATGACTAACAATGGCTCCACTTGGGGAGGGCAGTTCCTTTTCAGTAGGTGTCTAGAATTTCAGATCTCTTGGTTTATGAAGACCAGTGCCTCATTCATTGGGAGGATTTTCTTCCTTTATTTTGCTACTGCTTCCTTGAAGTAGTGATTTTGATAATCTGAAAGCATGATTAGCTCAACTTCACCTCTACCTACCCAACCTAGTTTCCTAACATTTTCTCTTCCTTAGGTGCACTTGAACTAGAAAACCCATTGTCATATTTTCTTTTTGAAAGCAAAGAAATAAACTATCTACTTCTACACTTATTTCTTCCAAGAGTTCAGATTATGCTAGTGAACTCTTCTTATTCTCTACCTAGTCTATTTGTTTGTCAAGATTAAGCAGTATGACAAACTTCATTCTCTAAGCTATTAGAGAAGAAATTTAAAGCATGAATTGAACCAAGATTAGGCAATCTGATCCATCATGAGTCGTGGAATCAAGACAAACTGCACAAAAAATTTATTTTCATAAGCAAACAAAACTAGAAGGTGTGAGGGCTATGTTTCATCATTTTCTAAGCATACCTATCCTTCTCTTTGGTTCAGATTTAAGCATGTGGAACTAGTATCTTTCATTCCTAATATATTTGCTTCGATAAGTCAAGCTTCAATGATTTGACTAGCATTCTTCCACTAACTTATCAACAATAAATTTAAAACATGTTCAACCATGATTAGGCTAGATGACTGAACAAGACATTCTTTTACACAAGTAGTGGAATTTAGGCTTGCACACTTTTAGTATTACTATTTTTTTGGGTATGGGGCTGTACCTTGTTTTGAATCTGCCCTCTTTTATGTTCATTTCTATATTTTTTGTGTTTTTCTCTTTGTGGCCCTTTTCTTCACAATGGTATGTACAATGAGTGAAAAAATTAAGCTAAGGATTTTTAAAACAATGGTGTTTGAGCATCTTGTCTTCAAAAGGATCTCCTAAATTTTTTTGTCCAATCAGCTCTTGTAAATAGAAAACATAGTTACATCTATTTGACAACATGGTATAAGGATTATTCCAAGAGTTTTCAAAAAATCCATGTTCTCCTTGGTGTTTCTTATTTGACCCTTGCTTCCTAAATCTATTTGTGTCAAAGATATTCCTTAAGCAGGCAAGGTATTCTCTATTATCTTTAAAACAAATGATGAAGTTATCCATGTATACCATAGTGAAGAAATTAAAAATTAAAGGTATAGTTCTTCGGAATGTGTCTTTAGCACTCTCTAGCCCAAGAAGTATTTGGTTAAACTTGCAATTGTCCCAAGGAAACTTGAAAAAGTCTTTGAGCTGGTTGATCTGGAGTGTTATCATCTGATGGTAACCTGAAAAACTATCATGCAATGAGATTTGGTTAGAAACTCCTACCCTTTGTAAAGTATGATATTTTTTGGTAAACATGTATTTGTTCTTTTGGAAGGGTTGATCCTGGTACCTAAAGTCTATACAAAGGCTATGCCCCTTTGCCTTATTTCTAAGTGAACTCAACTGCTCAAGGTTTTCATGATTCTTTTTGAAAGGAGGGCTTTTTAGAACAATGTCTGTGTTACAAGGTTTTAGACTAGCCTGCCTACACACATAAGCATTCTGAAATTTTTTGCACAGTCTTGTATTTCTTTTTTTTGTGTGTAGTGATAAAATTTTAGACAAATTAATCATTTCAGGCTTCTTAAGTTTACCCATGCTATCTTCCTCTATATCAGCTTTAGCAAATATTTCTTTGGGATCTATAGCAATACTTGTGGGAATTGACAATTTTTTTAAGGGAATTTTTTTTGGATGATGAAGTATCTAGGTAAGGCAAAAACATAAGACTATCTTGCTCCAGATTCCCAAAGATTTGTGTTTTGTGAGGGTATTTCATTTCTTCTGTATTAGCAAAAGGAGGAAGTTGTGTTTTTGTGGTTTGTCCTTCCTTTGAGAAATATGATTCATGTTCTAAATTGATTTTTGTTTTTGACATTTCATTTTCAATTTTCAAAAAATCAAGTTCACTTTTATTATCGTGTGGTGTTTCGGGGTCATGATAGTTTTGACTATCGAACTCATCATAGAGGGACTGATCTGATTGTTGTAGTGTGCCTAGATCTTCGCGATCTTCATTCACTTGTTCATCAAGGTCATTTTCATTATACAAGATGAATGAGTCCAAGTTTGAATGAATGGAATAGATAGGGGTGTTGTTGGGTCTATCTAGGCTACTTACCATATACTTCATGTGAGATTCCCGGTAGAGTCTCTTTGTTTGGTTAAAAATTGGGATGGTAGCATAAGACATGTCAAGTTGGAGGTTCCCCAGAAGCTTGGCTCCCTAATATCGGGAAAAAAACATGCCATAGTTGGGGGGAATGTCAACCACTACTATGTCCATAACCAGGCTCTTAGTAGGGATTTGTGTCAGATTGACACATATATCCTTGATTAGGCCCAAGCACTTAACCCTACTTGAATCGAAGGAATACAGATCTTTGTAGGGCCTGGTTATTTCTAGGCCTAATATTTCCATCACTACCTTTGGCATGAGGTTGTGAGAGGCAGTAGAGTCCAGCATGGCATTATGCAGGATTTTGTCGTGTATGTTTACGCTAACATAGAGTGGGAGAATGGCTCCTTCTTGGTATTTTCCATCTACTTCGGGTCCAAACAACAACTCTGGTTTGTCATCTGTCAAATTCAGAGTATTGGTATCATTTCCAATGTTTAGAACTTTCAGAACTTGAGATTTGTACATATCCTGAGCTACCAGTTCAGTGAGAGGCATGGTTATTTTGATTTTAGCAACCTATCCTTCAAAACTAAAAGCTACTTGAGTTTTGGACATATTTACATCAGTTTTACCAGCCATAAATTTCTCCACATTTTTAATTTGTTGATTCTGATTCGAGGCTTTGGTCAACAAAGTTTTCTCAAGGCCATTAGTAGAGGTAATAGGACAGTTTGTGTTATCAATTGGTTGGCTAGTTCTTTCTTTGATAGGATCAGTTTTGTTAGCCATGGTGTTGGTATTGTCTGCTATTCTTTTAAGAATGTTTTCGGGGGTTTTCTTAACAGCAATGTTTGAGTTGTTTTTCCTGGAGTTGTCTTGGTTTTTCTTACTCCTATGATCATATTGCCTATGGACTTCCATTATGGCATTTTCTGATCCCAATTCGTGGTCTTCAGAATCTTCATAGCTTGTTTCATCTTGGTTTGAGGAGAAAAAACCTTGTTCTTCTTCTGTGAGAAAAACATCACCCTCGCTATCATAGCCTATTAAGTTTAGATGATTTTCATTTGGTTGTTCAATATCTCTTTCCTCTTCATCAACATAGTTATCTTGGAAGGGTGGCCTGATTTGTTGATCATTTTCCCTTTGTTTGATTTGGGGTGGGTCTCTTCTAAAGTTCTGATTCCGGTTTCTGTTTTGGGGATTTGGTTGGTTGTCCCTAGGGGGTGTTTTCTCATTTATGCTTATTCTCTCCATCATTCTTTCCATGGTTCTAAGTAGGTTGTCAATTTTGGAATCAAATGAAGAGGTTGAGGGCATGGTTTCATCTTTGTATGTTACCCTCTTTTCTAATCTGAGCCTAGCTCTCTTTTCAATTAAGTTGGAATATACACTTATAGCTCCCTTTTTCATGTATTCTAAGGTTAGGGGCTCTCTTTATCTTAGCTGATAGGCCATGTTGGGGTCAAAACCTTCTGGGAATTTAGCTAAGGCTAGGCCTACTAGAGGTTTAATGTTTGGTGGTAGTGCGTTATAAACACTATTGAACCTGGTGCAATAATCTTGGACACTTTCCCCTGTGTTTCTTTTAAGATTGCTGTATTATGAGATGATATGGAGAGGGTTTTTCTTAATCTCCTATTTGTTTATGAAAGTTTGATAAAGGGAAGGGAGATCATGTATGTTGTTGGGAGTTAGGCTTTTGAACCATTTCTTAGCTTCTCCTCTTAGGATTTGGGCAAACATCCTCATCTTCATGGTTTCCTCTTCTAATTCCATATAGTCAAAAGCATCATTCATTCTATCTACATGCTGTTGGGCAGTGGTAGATTCTGCCCCGGTGAAGTTTGGGATTCTGGATTGGCAATCATTTGGCAAAGGTACCAATTGATGTGGTAACACAAGGGGTGCATACCAAGCTGCCATGATGGGAGCTAATGGTGGATTTACAAGCGGAGGATTTGTGATATGAGATGGATTTGTTTTCACAATGGAGGTGTGAATGGGTGTGGCAGAAGTACTTGGAACAACAAACTAATTCTGAGCAGACTTGGGGTGAAAAGAGCCAAAGTGGTGGAGAAGTTGGAAATCAGGTGGTGTGGAAGGAGAAGCTTCTCCGCTAGGACTCTGCTACAAGTTTATGGGCTCAAGATCGGTTTGGTCAATTCTACTCTGTGACTTGGTTCTGAAAATGTTTCTTGTATGGCACAATTCAAACTGGGGATCTTGCAAGGCTGTAAGATGTTTGGGTATGGAGTTTGATTTATGAATGGGCCTATTAGTAGCTAAGTTTCCAGTTTCAGATGTTTGCCACAAAACATTTTCTGTGTCATCAACTATAGTAGGAGGGTTTGGGTCCAGATGAGATCTGGTATTGATTCTTCGTGAAGCCAGATTTAAAACTCAAAACTTGGAGAGGTTGAAAGTTTTTGTACTTTTTTGAAAAGTTTACCTCTTTTTGTGCTAAACTCACACAGTGTGTGACTAGGAGTCAAGAATTCTCAGGCTTGATCCAGCACAATCCTATAGGAGTCTATGGACCCTAGTAAAGTCGGAAGGCCTACTGGAGGCTAGTGGAGTCACTAGGTGGATATTTTAGTTGTTTTGAAGATATGTGTCTATGGTCCACCACCAATACTGACAATAAGCCAATATAGGAATGTTTTGGGGTTTTATGAGTTCTTATATGTAGCACTAAGTTTTGTGAGAATGTCCTATAACTGAGTCATCATTTTGCTAGGATGGTGAAAAAGCTAGATTCTACTCTCTGGCTATCAATTAAGTTCTCTATGATTTGATGAAGGTTTCTGAAGTCCTAAGGGATACTTATATTGTCACTGACAGTAGAGTTTGCATCATGATCACCATTGTGTTAGTGATAGTGATGAAGTAGCTATAAATCATAGGATACTATTTAATCAAGGGATTTTGAGTCCTAAGGGGTACTTAGATTGTCACTAGCTCAGAAGGTCCCACCGTGATTGCCATTATGTTACTGTCCCGTGATTTGGCAGATTGGTAAACCAAATGACAGGGTAACATCAGACCAGTCTTTGGAGTCCTAGGACCTAGCCTTCCTGGACTCAGAGAGGGCTCTCTCTATTATGCAAAGGATGTGAACTTGTTTGCTTTAAGTGTTTGATTTTAGGCTAGTTGTTAAGTGCAAGTTTGTTGTTTGTTTTGGTTGGGGTAAGATGATTAAGTAGGATAGCTAGAGTGAGAGGTTATCATATCAATGGGCTATGGAGTCTATGAAGTCATTGATTTTCGGATAATGAATAGGGGTACATCACAGGGAAAATATAGTGTAGTTAATAGATCTTTAAAGTTTATGTATGAAGTGAAATGGACATTAATTTTGGGAACTGTTGGGCGGTTTAATTGTCGGATTAAACCTATCAATATTAATTATCAATCCAGGAGTCATAAACGCGAGTTGTACTGCGTATTGGCTTAGCTTAATGGTCAAAGTATAAATATTCCTTTGTAATGATAAACAAGGTACTGGAATGAAACACACATTTGCTGGCAAATAAACAATCTTGAAAATGAGATCTACTTAACCAAATTCATTCACTGCAAACTCCATATTGCAATAAAACTATAAGTAAATTCAAGGCAATCCTCAATCATTCTAGCTCTCCTATGATATCTTGCAAACCCTAATCTATTTATTCCTCTCCTTAACTTGAAACTAACACTTAAAACTAATCTCGGGATAAGCAAAAAGACACACATATTATTCTAATGATAACTCACACCTAAAACTAACTATCTAAACTATTCTTGATAACAGATTCAAAATTCAAATTAACAAAGGATAGTTCTAACTATTGCTAGAAGAAAACCACTCAGCTTCATGTAAAATAACATCTAAAAGATCTTATTAAAAATATCATTGCAAATAATCTATGATAACCTTCAAATTAAAGATTTTAATCTAGGTGAAACAAATTATTCAAAAACAAGCTCACCGTTTGAAATCATGCAACTCATAATGAAAAATAAATCAAAATAATGTAAATCAATAATGAAAACTAAATCACCATTCTAATTGATATCTCTACCTGCACAATAAAATCCACACTCAAACTTGCTCTTATAAAGAAATGATTACACTACGAAAAAAAAGAATGACTAAGTCCCGGGATACATAAACAAATAAAATTAAATCCTGCAAACATTCAAACGAAACTAAGTAAGGAAATCCATTACTAAAACTCAAAGCAATATTCATAAAACATACAAAACAAATCAAATGATTTAAATTGCAAAAATGGAAATCTTTACACCCATTGCTACTTAGTCAAATTAACTCAACGATTTAAATCAAACAAAACCCAATTCTTAAATGATAATGCATCAAATCACACAAATCGCAAATATGAAAAATCACTCTAATGCTTTCTGAAATGAATCTACTGTACTCTAGTGAAATCAGTCTTTACAAAACAACTTGATTACTTTGCAAAATGAATCTCTCAACCTATTTGAAACTTAAATGAAATCTAATTATATGATTAAAACACACTGCCTACTTTAACTTATTTCACACTATGAACACTCTCACACAACAATTCATTAAAATAGAAAAAATTATTCAAAGCTTCATGATTTAAAATCCATTACAAACCATCACAATTTAGAAAAAATTATTTAAAACTTCAAATTCAAGCAAAAAAAAATAATGATTTAAGTGCAGAATTAGGTAATCTGAGATACTATTTAAAAAAACATTTCGAAAAAAAAATATAATTATCAAATTACACTAAAGCACAATTCTTAAATCTATGAAGAATGAGGGACTCGACTCCAGGTTGCGGTGGATCCTTGCCACTTCCTGGAGCGAGTCCTAAACTAACTCAACGTTTAGAAATAAATAAAATTACAACGCTTATAAATAAAAACAAATGCCAGAACCAAAATTTTATTAAATCAACTCAAAACACTGCTTCAAATATAAATTAATAAATGCATCATCTGCTGCTCCACTACAATTTATGTGCTGGGAAATTCGATGCCAGATCTGGATAGGTAGATTCGCTCCTTACTCCATTCGACTTGCATCCCTGTTTTATTCCTATTGATCACAACTCTCCTCTGTCTAATTGACGGACTACCCCTGCACTCTCTGCATCTAAGAAATTCAAATCTACATTTGAGAACTTCCGCCCTCTAATTGACAGACTCACTAATTCATTTCCTTTGCTGCTCCAAGCAACACACACACAGATATATATATATATATATATATATATATATATATAATTACAAATTTGGGGATTTCAACAGCTAATTAGAATATAGGAGCAGAGATTAACAATTTGCTGTAAATGATATTAGTTTCAAAACGGAATGTCGAATTAGGGAAGTTTCTCATCTTGGGATGTTGCTGTTGCTGGAAGGTGCAACCTTGGCTAAATTTGGATTTGATGCAGACGCGTTTGCTGGATTAAGGCATTGATGTAGCCAGCACGAAGAGAAATCTGCGGTGAGATGTTCGTAGATAACAATATTCTAGATGTGAGAAAGCATTCAGCATGAGATATTGAAATCAGAAAGCATATGGCTGAGGTCCATGAATATGAATTCATAATTTTCATTTTTAACAAATCGATTCAGCCATATTACAGAAACTTGTACATTCAATCACGCTCCTTGATTGCACCAGTGTCCTTATATCCTTAGCGTGAAATGGCATTGAGGACTCTTGTAACAGCGGAGGTGCGATGAATCTAACTCATGAAATATTTAAACATTCTCAACAAAAGAACATTCATCATTCCTTGGGTCAGATTGAGGTCCTCGAGGAGCATAATTGGTGTTTCTTCTCAAAGAAAATAAGCCAGAAGCGGAATCCCAGAAATCTGCAGTGCCCTTCAACAAGTTTTACCATGTTCCCATCACAACTAAGAATAAAGAAAATCTGCATTTTCTCCAATTCGATCCCCAAATATAGGCTTTGGCTTTGTATAGGCACTGATTATGGCATGCATAACATCAACCTTGAACCTGAAATCAGGGCATGTTATGAAGGTCTTTATAAGTTCAAAATCAAAGACACTCTGTAGTAGCTCCATATAATCAGAAACAGGGTCAACAACATCTATAGTAAAACTGCCAGGCTGAACTATGGAACACATAGAGTTAATATGTATGCTTTCGCTCTAAGTAATTCTTGCAAAATGGCCATGCATGCAACCATACAAACCATATATAGATGCAGGACTTGTCTCAAGGCAAGGGTTCTGATTGCTTGTAGAAAAGCCAGGACTCGTGGAACTTGCGTGCATGCTACTACTATGGCAAGTTCTTCCATCATGAAAGTGACTATTCATATGTTTTGTGGATGACCAAGACCCGAATTGATCCAATACGTTCACGTTCAGAAATGGTTTTTAGTGGAATATTCCCTCGACGATAATTCATTCACGAAGCCGAATTTTTCCAAACAATTTATGGGTTATATGAAACATGGTGCTCTGAAAAAAACCCACATCTCAGAATTTAGAGATTCTGCTCCATTTGGTCACAAAATTGATATTTTCACCTACATCAATCTCGTACTCAACTACCCAGCTGCTGCTTTTATGCATTTTCTAGCAGTAAGGTATCATGTTCCATTCGGAATCTTCCCTGATTCGTTGTGCTATACTGCAGAACTCAATGGAGAAGGTTTATCTTCTAGCAGGTAATTCATAGAATAACATATTTCTTGGCAAAACATATATTTATGCTCTTATGCATGGACCCGTGCTTAAATGCAGTTCTGCACTAGACTTATTCACCTGCTGCCAAGAAGACATCTGTTAATAAAATTTACACACAAACACTCATCTATTTAAATAATAAGAAGAATTCATAGATTAACAACTATCGTCTCTAAATGCCTCTAATCATCATCTTAAAAGGAAAAAAACACCAGGTACAAGCATATAATTATGTGATAAATATCGTGAGAATTTGGGAAAAAGTGTAGCTCAACATCCCCCCACACTGAACTTCTTGCACATCCTCATGCAAGCCAAAACTATAAACGATGAAATAAGGCGGGGAAAATGTCAGCAATGATTTTAGCAAGTAAGGATGAAGATGCTTGATATTGTAATTAATTGATTAGCCCGCAACATTGGTATTACTATTACTTTACCAGCTAAAACCATGTGAAATGATGAAACAAGATCATGTACCAAAAGTAACATTTATGGAGAAAATAGTGTTGCACAAACTTGTTACCTTGTCCCAAGTGAATTCCCTGTTTTGTTTCTGCCCAAAGTCTTATGATGAAAATCAAATTTTGTTGAAAAAGTGTAGTTTCAAAAGGAATAACACAAGATTCCTACACCTATTATAACAATCTCGTACCTAGGTCATTCAACACATATTTAGAGGCAACTACAATCAATATGCATTGTTGGCAACCAACACCTTGTGAGTAGTCATCATTAAGTAATTAATCACTCTGAACACCATGAAAATTAAAGTGAGTTATGATACCAATCAACAACCTCTTTATTAAGTTGTCATCCAGATTCAAAACTAAATTTCCTCTTAATCTAGTACAATGAATAACCTTCCCTAGGGGTACCACATCATTAAAGATTCTTCAATTTTTGAAAGATATAACTCAAAGCATCATGTTCAAATCGTCTTAAAACCATTGATCAATAAAAAGGATGATTTTTAGGGAAAGAGAAGGATAACCAAGCAAATCATAGTATGCAATTAACTTCAATACTACAGACATGGCCCTGTTGCCCGCAAGTGTCCATAACCTCGGCAGGGATGTCTTTTAACCCCTAGTGAAATGTCGGTATCCCACTTACTAGATATAGATTCAGAGTTTGTTTATTTGAATTTTTAGATGAAGGCCACTGTCCTGGCTTGGTAACCAGCTGATGGCAGTGCCACCCACAAGAAATAACATGGATGAATAGGTTGGCTCATGATGAGACCTCCTGTCTTCCAGCTTTTTGGTTGAAAGCCATTACTCTGGCTTGGTGACCAGTAGTAGTAATGTCATGCATGTTAGGCCTCATTATCGTGGTAGGTCGGCTCATCACAAGACCTCCTATCCTTCCCCAAATATTTGTAAGCTCTGATTATAATTAACCTTAAAGGTTACTTAATAAGTGGGGAGACAGATCTACTCCTTAAGAGTACAGGATGGCGTGAAAAGTTTTTAATAACTAATCATTGCTGACTAATTCCTCTACCCTAAAGACTTGTTAAAGACATCCCAGACAATGACTAAAAGATTCTTTGAGTTAAGAATGCTAGCGTTCTCCTGAATATCTCATTATGATCTTTACAAGAGTGGTCCACCATAAGGGGTTTTCCAATAGTACCTTCTAAGGGAAACTGAAAATATATATCCTAGACGACAACTTATTAGAATGACTAATCATGGTTGCTTTTGCAAAATCATAAGGTATTAGAGTGAATTGTACTAAACAAGATCTATCACAATATGTTTGTTAACAATTAATGTGGATCAAAAGTAGTTTTAACAGGCATTATTTAAAATTCAAAACCCTAATAGCATTATAAAAACTTTATTCATTTATTCTCCTACCCTATTTTACCCTAAGAGGCAAAAGACTCATTTTTAAGTATAGGAGTACTTCCAATGAAGCCATGTGCGTAGAAAAATGCTGATTATACTCACACTTAGTTTTAAAGAATAGACTTCAAGACATACGAAAGCATGAGAAACCAGTTGCTTCAATTGATATGGTACCAAGAGTTTCTGAATGCTAAGGAAATAAGATGGCTTGATGATTGCTCGAAACCAGGATTCAATGGAATCCACATATTTATGATTTTCCAACTGATGCAAGTCTTCCACAGTTTGATAGTCACTCTCCTCAAGGCAAAAGGGATCTGGTGAAAGAGAAAATATAAATCCCTCAAGTTCAGGCTCAAATATCTGCTTTTCAAATTGACAAGAATGGTTGAGAGAGATTCTAGGGTTTTAAGTTTCAATAACATTTTTAGAACAAGTTCCAATGAAAGATTTATCCTCTGGTGGTCTTTGAATTACATCTCCCCAGGGTGAATGTTCTACGGTAATGGGGGAAGTTTCCAGATTCATTCCCTTTTCCAACATGGAGGGTGTAACATTTTTTTCAATAGGGGAATCAACGTAAAGAATAGGTGGTTCAAACTGCTATGCAACCTCATGGTCTATATTTGGGTTTAAAAGATGGTTTGGGGTGGGGTTTTGGTTAAATCTTGGACTATGATTTGGATTTGGATTGGGGTTAGGATTTGGACTAGGGTTAGGTCTAGATTTTAAATTAGAGTTAGGGTTAGTTCTAGGGTGCGGATTATGGTTAGGTCTAGGGTATGGATTAGGGTATGAAATAAGACTAGGGTATGGATTAGGTTTAGGTCTAGGGTAAGGTTGCACATACGGCTAGGACCATGGATGAGGATAACTTAATGGTGCATTGGAAATAAATTGTGGTTGTTGTGGGTACTCATATGATTGAATTTGCATGGGATATTTCCCTAGAGAGAAAGATCCAAATGATTCTTGAGGCCATGGATATATCTAGCTCGAGGATGAGGGCCAAGGTGAGGGCCACTGCGGCCATGAATTAGGATATTCAATTGGAGGAGGATTAGAAGTTTGCCATGGAACTGCGAGATTATAAACATGTTGAGGAACCTGCTTAGGAAAATAAGAATTATTCCAAGTATCAAATGGTGTTGGGTTTTGAGTTATACCTAGCGGTTGATTCGATTCCTTACTTGATTCCCTGAGTACCTTTCATAATCGTGGCAGTGATGGGCAATGTTCGGTTGCATGACCATCCTTGAAAATTTTGCAAACTTCTTGACTGCTAAGTGGGCACTTTCCAAGGCAGTATTTCTTTCGACAGTTGGCACAAAGGATAAACAGTCGTCCTTCATCCTTCTCTTTCTCTTGCAAATCATCCAATTTTGAAATCAAAGATTTAATAATATTGAATTTATGTTCAAGAAAAGTATTAAATTTTGCACTTGTGAATTCTTCATCGAATGACTCGTCTCTCTCTGTAGCAGCATAAAAACTCCTCATTGACTGATTCCTCAAAATACCATTTTATTGTTCTCAACAAGTCAAATGGCACATTCTGTCATCACATGGATTAGTACACAAGGGTTCTTACAACACCCCAAAAATGATATAACGTTGAATATTGGATTATGAAGATAAATGAATTTTAAAAGCTATTGTCTGAAATAAATCTCACCACACTTGCATAAAAAATAAATTTTCATAAAAGGAAGGAAACGATGTGTTGGGGAAAATGCTGAATCAAATCAATATTTAATCTGTTGAAATCAAAGAAATTTGGGAATTAAATTTCTAAAGCCTGCTTCTACATGAAAGGAAATAAAAGTTCAAGAGATAAGCAAGATGGCAAGACTTTGGAGCAACCCCACAATAGTCGATGCGTGGCTCTTCACTCACGTCTTACCGTACACTCTCCGCCCTTTGACGTCCTGCAATACCCTTGAAACTATGTAGAAAATTTTACCTGAGCCAAAATACAAATCCCCGGCAACGACGCCAAAATGTTGGGCGGTTTAATCATCAGAATAAACCTCTCAATATTAATTATCAATCCGGGAGTCGTAAACGTGAGTTGTACTGCATATTGGCTCAACTTAATGGTCAGAGTATAAATATTCCTTTGTAATGATAAACAAGGTACCAGAATGAAACACAAATTTTCTAGCAAATAAACAATCTTGAAAAGGATATCTACTTAACCAACTTCATTCACTACAAACTCCATACTGCAATCGAACTATAAGGAAATTCAAGGCAATCCTCAATCATTATCGCTCTCCTATGATATCTTGAAAACCTTGATCTATTTATTCCTCTCATTAAATCGAAACTAACACTTAAAACTAATCTCGGGATAAGCAAAAATACACACATATTATTCTAATGATAACTCACACCTGAAACTAACTATCTAAACTATTCTTGATAACAGATTCAAAATTCAAATTAACAAAGGATAGTTCTAACTATTGCTAGAAGAAAACCACTCAGCTTCATGTAAAATAACATCTAAAAGATCCTATTAAAAATACCATTGCAAATAATCTATGATAACCTTAAATTTAAAGATTTTTAATCTAGGTGAAACAAATTATTCAAAAACAAGCTCACTGTTCGAAATCATGCAACTCATAATGAAAAATAAATCAAAATCATGTAAATCAATAATGAAAACTAAATCACCATTTGAATTGATATCTCTACCTGCACAATAAAATCCACACTCAAACTCGATCTTCTAAAGAAATGATTACACTATGAAAAAAAATAATGATTAAAAATAAATCTAATTATTAAGCGAAGTCTCGAGATACATAAAAAAATCAAATTAAATCCTGCAAACATTCAAATGAAACTAAGTAAGGCAAACCATTACTAAAACTCAAAGCAATATTCATAAAACATACAAAACAAATCAAATTATTTAAATTGCAAAAATGGAAATGTTTACACCCATTGCTACTTAGTCAAATTAACTCAACGATTTAAATCAAACAAAACCCAATTCTTAAATGATAATGCATCAAATCTCACAAATCGAAAATATGAAGAATCACTCTAATGCTTTCTGAAATGAAACTACTGTACTCTAGTGAAATCAGTCTTTACAAAACAACTTGATTACTTTGCAAAATGAATCTATCAACCTATTTGAAACTTAAATAAATCTAATTATCTGATTAAAACACACTGCTAGGTTTAAATTATTTCACACTATGAACACTCTCACACAACAATTCACTACAATAGAAAAAAATATTCAAATCTTCATGATTTACAATCCATTACAAACCATCACAATTTATTGAATTAAAACTTCAAATTCAAGCAAAACAAAATAATGATTTAAGTGCAGAATTAGGAAATCTGAGATACTATTTAAAAAAACATTTCCAAAACAAAATTTAATTATAAAAATTACCCTAAAGCACAATTCTTAAATCTATGAAAAAAGAGGGACTCGACTCCAGGTTGTGGTGGATCCTTGCCACTTCCTGGAGCGAGTCCTAAACTAACTCAACGTTTAGAAATAAATAAAATTACAATGCTTATAAATAAAAACAAATGCCGGAACCAGAATTTTATTAAATCAACTCAAAACATTGCTTCAAATATAAATTAATAAATGCATCATCTGTTGCTCCACTACAATTTCTGTGTTGGGCAATTCGATGCCGGATTTGGATAAGTAGATTCACTCCTTACTCCATTTGATTTGCATCCCTGTCTTATTCCTATTGATCACAACTCTCCTCTTTCTAATTGACGGACTACCCATGCACTCTCTGCATCTGAGAAATTCGAATTTACATCTGAGAACTTCTGCCTTCTAATTGACAGACTCACTAATTCATTTCCTTTGCTGCTCTAGGCAACATATATATATATATATATATATATATATATATATATATATATATATATATATATATATATATATTATATATATATATACATATATATATACATTTAATTACAAATTTGGGGATTTCAAAAGCTAATTAGAATATAGGAGGAGAGATTAACAATTTGCCGTAAATGATATTAGTTTCAAAACGAAATGTCGAACTAGGAAAGTTGCTCCTCTTTTCATGGGATGTTGCTATTGCTGGAAGGTGCAACCTTGGCTAAATTTGGATTTGATGCAGACACATTTGTTGGATTAAGGCATTGATGTAGCTAGGATGAAGAGAAATCTGCGGTGAGATGTTCGTAGATAACAATCTTCTAGATGTCAGAAAGCATTTAACGTGAGATATTGAAATCAGAAAGCATATGGCTGAGGTCCATGAATATGCATTCTTAATTTTTGTTTTTAACAAATCGATGCAGCCATATTGCAGAAACTTGTTGGTTCAATCACGCTCCTTGACTGCACCTGCGTCCTTATATCCTTGGCATGAAATGGAATTGAGGATTCTTGTAATAGCGGAGGTGCAATGAATCTAAATCATGACATATTTAAATGTTCTCAACAAAGGAATATTCATCATTCCTTGGGTCAGATTAAGGTCCTCGAGGAGCATAATTGGTGTTTCTTCCCAAAGAAAATAAGCCACAAGCGGAATCCCAGAAATCTGCGGTGCCCTTCAACAAGTTTTTCCATGTTCCCATCATAACTAAGAATAAAGACAATCTACATTTTCTCCAAGTTGATCCAAAAATATGGGTTTTGTCTTTGTATAGGCACTAGTTATGGCATGCATAACATCGACTTTGAACCTGAAATCTGGTCGTGTTATGAAGGTTTTTATAAGTTCAAAATCAAAGACACTCTGTAGTAGCTCCATATAATCAGAAACAGGGTCAACAAATTCTATAGTAAAACTGCCAGGCTGAACTATGGAACACGTAGAGTTAATATGTATGCTTCCGCTCTGAGTAATTCTTGTAAGATAGCCATGCATGCAACCATACAAACCATATATAGATGCAAGGCTTGTCTCAAGGCAAGGGTTCTGATTGCTTGTAGAAAAGCCAGGACTCGTGGAACTTGCATGCATGCGGCTACTATGCCAAGTTCTTCCATGATGAAAGTGAATATTCATATGTTCCGTGGATGAGCAAGACCCGAATTGATCCAATACGTTCACGTTCAGAAATGGTTTTCAATGGAATATTCCCCTGATGATAATTCATTCACGAAGCCGAATTTTTCCAAACAGGTTCTGGGTTATATGAAACATGTTGCTCTGAACAAAACTCATGTCTCAGAATTTAGAGATTCTGCTCCATTTGGTCGCAATATTTATATTTTCACCTACATCAATCTCATACTCAACTACCCAGCTACTGCTTTTATGCATTTTCTGGTAGTAAGGTATCATGTTCCATTCGAAATCTTCCCTGCTTCGTTGTGCTATACTACAGAACTCAATGGAGAACGTGTATCTTCTAGAAGGTAATTCACAGAATAACATATTTCTTGGCAAAACATATATTTATGCTCTTATGCATGGACCCGTGCTTAAATGCAGTTATGCACTAGACTTATTCACCTTCTGCCAAGAAGACATCTATTAATAAAATTTACACACAAACACTCATCTATTTAAATAATAAGAAGAATTCATAGATTAACAAATATTGTCTCTAAATGCCTTTAATCATCATCTTAAAAGGACAAAAACACCAGGTACAAGCATATAAAGATGTGATAAATATCATGAAAATTTGGGCAAAAGTGCGGCTCAACAGGAACCAAGGTAGGGCAAAGGGCAGTTAAGAATCCTTTGTCAAATACCCGTGAATAGAGAGATATTGAATACTGATAAGAAAAAGATACTAGTCATGAGGCAGGGCACACCATTTACTCAATAACAATACTTTTAAACAAATACACATTCAAGATATACAATCCAGTGGAGCAAATGAAGTAAGACAAATTATCTAACTTCAATGATTCTACTTTCAATATTTGAAAACATATAAGAGACAAATAGCATTAATAAATGAAGAGGGTACGCCTAAACATCATTCAGTAAACTATAAAGAACTTTGAGGCAAACTGATAAGCATATACAAAGGGCAAGATTGAAACAAGACCTCTTTGGCTTAACCTAATCAATTAATACACCAAAAAGAGATTTCAAGACAGAGTTTAAATAACATAAAACAAGCAGGGATTACCATGAATCATGTTTTTAAACTAGCATATTAATCCAATAATGAAATAGACAAGCTTAGGTGTTCCTAAGGAGAAACTAAGAATTCCTTAAACTAACCTAGCAGAAGAAAACATGAAGACAATATCAAACAGGAGGACTGAGGTGCCTCTAACAACATTTCTCATCCTATACTCTTCTGAGCTATTGCAATATAGAAAAATGGACATATGAAAAACAAGAAAAAACATGAACAAATGAGAGATACTTCACCATTAACTAAACTCAGGAATCTTGTAAGCAAGCCTTCATCATAATCAACCAAGGCAAATCATTCACAAGCTCCACAACACTAGATTGTTCATCCACTTCTGAAAACCATGTATTGCTCTTAAACACATCAAAGCCCCTTTTTACAATGAATTCCATGCCTTATATAACAAGAAAGGAAGAGGAAAGCCTACTAGAGCATCTAGAAGCCTATTGGTCAACAAGAAATATCCTAACTTGTCCTTGAGGCCTTGCAAGGCCCAAGGCACAAAAATATCTAACAAATATCTTTTCCGGCCATATATAGAAATTAAATTGACCTTTGAGGCCTGACATGCCTCTGAAAACTTTCTAAACACACATTTTTCCTAGTCAACCACAGGAGCGCAGCAGACTGTGTCAAAATTTGAAATTATGCCAAGAGCGTAGCACAGAGACATGAAAAATAGGTCTCTTTGCAATAGTGTTTTGGAGGCCTTCCCGATGTCGGAAAAGGCTTTGTGATGTCTAGTTGGAAAGCCCTTGAAGTATACTTTCTAGATCTACCTTTAATTCTTCAATATGACCTCTACAAGTTGTCTAAAACGTGAAAATTCCAAAACTTCCAGGAGTGCAACACATGCTTAGAAAAGTGGGCAGAATGGTGAAAAAATGAGTGTTTTTGACCCTTTTGGGAGGCCAAAACTATTCCAATTGAGCTAAAAATTGGTGAGAATGATCCTCTAATGATGAAGAATTCAAAAATTTAACTCTTTCTTCTTGAAGATGCCTTGGGAAAAAGCGTAGCACAAGGTGTGCTACGCTCCTAGCCTCAAAATTTGCAAAAAAAACAAACTTGTTCAATTTCTCCCAAATTTGGTAGGTAGGTGCCTCATGGGTCCTAGGAGACCTGTAGAGAAGCTTGGGCCAAAATATAAATACTAGCTTGGTCCTTTTCCTTATTTAGCGCTTGGACCTCATTTTGGGCAATTTTGAGTTTTTTCCTTGCAACTTGGTTTCTTTGTGCATAGTGCTTAGCGATTCTCCTCCGCAAGTCGAAGCTTTTGTTGGCCTTCTTCAGCTTGGCTTCAAGGTGTATGTTAGCCATTTCAAGCCATGATTCCCTATCATGCTCAATTTCCATGGCAAGGATTTCAGTGAGGGGAAATTGTTGTGCTTGGGCTGTTTCTTCTTCTTGCTTTGCTAATGCTTTCCTAAGACCCATAGTCCTAGGTCTCCTTTTAGTTTGACCCTCTTCATCACTAATTTATTCATAGGTGCCCATGAACTCCTCTAACTTTAATTGTGACCTTTGAGCCTCTTTCCGGTACTTGAGTGCTCTTGCTTCATAGATGGCCTGTTGGTCACTCATCTGTTTGCTTTGCATCTGATGGAAGTAAATGACATCTTTAGCTCTTTCTAATTCAACTTCCAAGTCCCTGATCTATGCATTCCTGTATTGGAGAAGGGAGTTTGCAATTCTTGTTTCATTTTCCTCATCACTGTCTGTGTGGAATATGAGTTCAAACTCTCTTTCCTCCTCATGATTGTTTACTTCCTCCTTCATTTGTTGTTTACCTTTGTCAATCATTTGAGTTGAGAAGGATGGCATGGCCCCTTGCATTTTGGAGGTAGCAAACACATGCCTCTCCTCTTTGATAGGTAATGGGGAAAGGTGCAACAAGTTTCATTTGGAAACCTTGATCATTAGTGACCTTAGGACTGCTTTTCTCCTCATGGATGATCTCTGTGTGTGCATATTTTTCACCTTGCTCTTGACTGCCATTTTGAGAGGCATTTTCACTATCTCTTATGTCTTCATCACTGTCAAGACCCTTAGGACTATCATCATCTATTTTTGCAATGCTAGAGGTGTCTTTATCACTGCTTGGTACATCTTCATCTCCATGACTGTCCTCTTCTTCATCTTTTGACCCACTTTGTTCACTGTCAAACTCAACGTTTGTATCACTGTTTTCACTCTTTGTGGGGTCACTGTCATAGGCAATCTCATTATTCCCTCTTGTAATTTGATGGTTACTTTCTTCCTCATTAGGTGAGTTTTATTCACTTCTCTGCCCACTGTCTTCTCTGTCTTGCCTATGGTCTTCACCCTCAATCTCAACCTTTGTTTCATAACTTGCATCATCTTCATTTTTGCTATTCTCACTGTCCTTGTCTTCAGAATTTGTCCCTTCACTATCATGTATACTGTCCTCTTCGTTGACTTCTTCTTCACTATCTGGTTCATTACCCTCATTATTGGGCTCACTTTCTTCATTATTTTTCCTACTGTAGTTGCTTTCAAACTTTGTCTCTTGGCTGGTTTTGCCATCTTTGCCACTGCATTATTTGTCCTCTTTGCTGCTTTCATATGCCTCCTCTCCACTGTCCTTTGTATTTTCAGTGTCATCTTCTTCATTGTTTACTTCTTCTCCATGACTGTCATTTGTTTTTTGACTGTCATTAGGCTCACTGTTTAGGTCTTTTTCTTTCTCACTGTTTTCAAAATTATAATTTTCCTCTGTCCTTGTATCTTCAGAGTCATGTTCTTCATCAATTGACCCACTGTTTTGGTCTTTTTGCTCATCATTGGGCTGACTACTTTCATCTCTGCTTTCTTCTTCATCATTTGATCCACTATTTTGGTATTTTTTCTCATCATTGGGCTCACTGCTTTCATCTCTGCTCTCTTCTTCAACAACTCTTTCTTCTTTTTGTTTTCTTTATCACTTTATCCTCTCCTTCACTGCTTTCTTCATTTTTATCTTCCTCTCCTTCATTGATTCCTTCATTTTCATCTTCCTCTCCTTCACTGCTTTCTTCATTTTCATCTTCCTCTCCTTCACTGCTTTCTTCATATTTTGATATTTTAGGAGAAGGTGAAAGGGGGAGATTTGTTTGGGGAGATGATTCATGCGAAGAGGATGAATCATGGTCAGTGGAGGGTGTTGGAGGTGTGTGAGGAGGAAGTTGAGATGATGATGACAGACTTTGCAGAGGGATAGGCTGTGGAGTTGTGAAATCATCATGGGCGATGAAAACCTCCCATGGGATGCCTTTTTGTTCTAGTTGGTGTGAGACAATCATTTTGATGATGCAATGATGAAAAAGGCTTGACATTTGTTGGGATGGAGGCCTCTTTTGCATGATGGAAGACATTTTCTCAATACTTTTACAAAGGTAGTAGGGAAAATGTAGCAGCTTGGTTTTGGTGAAATGCATGAGGAGTAATATGTGGTAGGAATAGACTCTGGAGAACCTACCCTCACAGGTGAAGTATTTCATAATGATCTTCATTAGGAGAGCATATCTATCCAATAGATGAGAAAAGGGGAACATGGTTTTGCAGCCAGCTTGAAAAATTGGTTTCAAGAATGGGTGATAGTGGCTTAGGTCCATATACATTTGTTTGAACCACCTTTCTCCCATGCAAGGTATTCCAGTGGCCATAGAGATGGAATTGGTGGTCAGATCAAACTTCACCCTAGTTAGGTGTACTTGGTGGTTATGAAGGTTTAGGGAAAAGAGCTTGGTCAACTAAGGGTGACTATGGATCCTTTTTACTCTCTCACAGAACTCATAGCATCCTAATTCTTGAAAACAGGAAACTATAGTAGGAGAGGTCATCAGATCTTTAGTGCTTATAGGTTCAAACCTATTTGGCTGCCCACCCTTCCTCTGCTACTCTTTAGGCCTTTGGTTTGTCTCACCACTATCAACATTCTCTTCTTCAGAAATTTTGTCCTTCACCCCTGCCTCAAGACATTTAAAAATAATTGACACTGCTTGTGGAATGATGTGATAAGGGTGGATGAGATGGTGAGGTTGCAATGATGTTAAGGTTCAGCAGTGTAGAGAACAAGTATTTTCTTTAGGATTTTACTTCCTTCTCTAAGTTCAACCTTCAATTTTCTTTATAATCCTACCTTTAGAAAAATAGTAACATGTGGGAAAAGCTCAAATACCTCTCAAAATATCTCCACAGCTGAAAAAATTGGCTTAAAACACATTGTGGGCAAGTCAGGAGCTTCCTGCACAAATGGTCGGGTGGCTCCTGAACGGACAGGAGCGCAGCACGGGCACCTCCTACACGCGTTGTCGAGCAGTGCTAAACGGGTGTTCATGTGTGTGCTCTGCCAGTCCTGAACATGGTCAAGTCACCTCCTACACGTAGCCATGTGCCCCTAAGAGGCCTTGAATGTGGTTGGGTCACCTCCTACATACAGCTGTGTGCCCCTAGGCGGCCTTGAACGAGCTGTCGTGTGTGCCTGGGTAGCCCTCAATGCGTAGGAGCACAACATGGGTCATCCGGACACCTCCTGAATGCACTGTTGGGTGCCCTGGATAGAGGCTACACACAACTATTTCTACAGGCGCGCAACGCCTTTGTATAGGAGCACAACGCTCAAATTTTTTTCCCGAAACTCTGTTAGGAATTTTTGAAAAACTGGAAAACCCTCAACTCTTTTGCAAATAACCAAATGGTGAATGGGAGATGTTTGCTTGGGTTGATTTTATACTCTTTTTGAAAAAATTAAAGATACCAACCCACTTTACGAAGGTTATTTTTTGGTTCTCTCCCTTACTAATATGCCCCTTTTCGTTTTGTAGATAGTGTCATAAAAATCAATGTTTTTTTACCCTTTCATTATTTTTAGGAGTTTGGAACATTTTCAAAAACCCTTGGAAAACTGGTGATTTTGCTTGGTTTATCCATTTTAACATATTGAACCTACGCATCCCTATCCTTTTTCGCCCCCTGCATGGATAATTGACTGTAAAATGAGAGTTTGGCCCTTTTTAGACTAACACCTTTTCAACCTTTTTTCAAATTTAGAGGCCTGATTTCGAATGTTTTCTGAAAACCTTTTGGCCCTTTGATGGAGTTTTATGACCCTTTGTGGCAGTGAAATAATGCTGTCTTTAACAAACCCTAGAAATTGTTCCCTGATATCATCTTCTAATCTCTGCATGTAGTCAACCAAGGAGGATTTTCATTCTGACTTCTTATTTATTGAATCTTTGATTGGTGTACACTTGTACTCATGTGCCACTATCTTCAGGATCTCATCCATGGACTCTTTGTTGGGCAGTACTTTACAAAAAAATTGTCATGAATCCATGATCCTCTTTTTGAACTTAGGATTCATGTATCTCTTCAGCTTCGTAATGTTATTTATGAGTTTAGGCCTCTTACTTTGCACCTGTTCTGTTGTTAACCATCATAAAGCATTCTTGTAGGATTTCTTTAACATGGGCAAACTGTATTTATGCAGAATTAATGCTTTGATCAAGGAGGTACCTTTGGAGGCCTTTAATGTCTTTGGACAATGATAAGTTCACCCTTGTTTCTCTCTTGACTTCACCTTTGAACATCTGTAGAAATAATATTTTTAGAAACCATGGCAATGCATAACCTAGGAGACCCTATATGAATTATTGGAATGTCTTTTGAATAGGTATTTGACTTAAAAGCTTGAATCAGGTTTTGGAGGTGAAGATAGGGTTTTGACACACTTTTATTCATTTCCATCCTAGACAACTAAAAACTTTGATTTAACTAAAGATTTTAGAAAGGGAGTTTTAAAATCACCACTGCTTGAGGCACTTGGTGATTAGGGGAAAAAGTTTGGGTTACTTGGCAAACCAAGGTGTGTGACTAGAGGGCTTAGGTAAACATAAACAAAGTGTTAAGGTAGAGGTGGCAAACATAGTGAGAGTGAGGGACATCAGTCCATGATTTGGTCTTCGGGGAGTGATAGGATGGCCATGTCTTGACAGAGTAGCAGGATCGTGAAAAAATTATCCTAAGGATAATGAAGGCAGTGAGATTTCTAGAACTCACAAGACTTTTATGAATTTTGTTTCTAGAAATCTTGGACAAGTATTTAGTCATCTAAACAGGTAGAAATTACTGATGAGTAACACAACCCTTTTGGATAGGTTATTTTTCCATTATAACTCCATTTTTAGTTTGTTCTTGCCTTCCCGTTTAGGATCCCCTTGAGTATCCTTGGTTTGTTGATTTTTCTTCCTATCCTTTGTAACATATCTCACCTCTGTTTTTTGCTGTTTGTGTGCACCATTTTTAGCAGCATAGAGTCTTAGATCTGAGCCCCATTGAAATTAGATCTTGAAGGCCCTTTTCATGTGTTTTGAGTATTTTGGTTACCTCTTTTTGTCTAGCTGTTTGAGAGCCTTCTTTGGGTGGGGTTTGTGCTTGATTTGTTATTTATTTTTATGTCATATTGCAACATTATTTATAATATTTCAACATTTTATTTCAGCAACATATGGCATCACAAAAAATGCTCAATTTACTCATCCACTAAACAAATTTTTTCACACACATACACACCCTAAGTGAACGTGAACTTGGTTAACACCGCCAAGTCAAGACTTTAAACAACACACTTAATAATCAAACACACATAGAATAAGCCCACTTGGGCATCACAGCCAAACAATATGTGTAGTTAGGTGTAGGATCAATGGTATAGACTTCCAATAAAACCCATTGATCATTTACATTGAGACATAAAAGTTTAGTTTTTAGGGAGCTTAAAATACTTCACCATCCCATGGTCAAAGCTGGACTGTTGAGAAACCCGATTCAGAGGGGGTTAGGCTAGGTCATCATGCAAGTGGTTCTCCTTGGGGATACCCAACCTGTGGTATGGAATTTCGTGCGTTGAATGATCACCAAGAAGCTCAATAATCAACCACCCCCATGGCATGACAGTAACCATAGTGGCCAATCTTAGTAAAACACCTTATACAACTAGTTATGGGAAGCAGTTAGTTCTCTACCCCACCTTTCTCTGGACAAATTTTCTTGCGAGGATGAGTATCCTTCAAGTAAGAAGTTCTTTGGAAGGCAACAAAATATTTAGGATTGTTTGAGGAATTAGATTACCTTTAGGTTAGATATCATTTTATTTGATAAGATAGTTTTTCTTGTATTAGAGTAGCATCATTATATAGTTTTTTTACACTTGGCACCACTGCACTAGGTGTTTTATTGCTATTTGTTACTTTGATTTTCCTATCACCCTTTAGTCCTTTAGTTTTATATTTTTCTTGACATCATTGCACCACCTATGCATTGGTCGTTGCGAATTCGAGGTCTTCATCCTTAGTTCCCGTTAGGATGTATTACTCCTCCCCATTGGGTACGAGTTCATCCTCCCAGTCCTCTGTCGAGTCCTTCCAACTCCAAGTCTATTGATTCCTTTGATTCCATGTATTATCAACCTCATATCACCACCATGTCAGGAGCCAATGCAAGTGATGGAAACTAAGGTGGTTCCTCGGGTCCTACCCTAGGTAATACCACTAGTGGAACCTCAACTAGTACGATCACTCCTACTCCATTGCAACCCTTTATGGATGGTTTGAATCTCTTAGATTTTAGTCATATTATCAATGATCCCCTTCTCCATGACCCAAATTGGTTAGTTATGCCTACTAAAATTCCTTCATGTATTCCCAAGTTTTAGGAAAATCCTGGAGAAGACCCCACTAATCATGTTCACTCATTTCACATTTGGTGTTCTTCTAATTCCATTACCAATGAATCCATTCATCTTCGTTTATTCCAACACATGCTTATTGGAGCCACAACTAAGTGGTATGTCAACCAACCTCGTGCCACCCATTCTACTTTTGTGACTCTCACCAAATATTTCTTATCATATTTCCAATTACCTCCCCGTTATGACACCAAGAGTGAACTCTTGACTTCATTTCGTCAAAATTATGCCACCCACCCTTCTGACCATGTCCAAGAATGACACAGAATGAAGATGTCATGTAGAGCTCCTTCTTTTGAAGACCGTGTCTATATGGATTGGTTCCTTAGATCACTTTTCTCCCCCATACGTAAATATGTTGCGTCACAATTCCCTCAGACATAGGAAGATGCTCTCCAAATAGCCCTGAAATATGACTTGATCTATGCTCAATCAAGTTATCTTTATACCGTTCTCCATGATCTGCCTCGACCCAGTGTTGCTAATGCACTAGGGGGATCTCATGCCGCTGACAATATTGTTGGATCTCTTAAACATCCTTGTCAGCAACCATATGCTCTCCTTCAGATAAGTTATGGTTAACCCTAGGGCCATTAGAAAAATGTTGAGGTATAAAATGGGCCTCCTAAGGAAATTATAAAATATTAGTGGAAATAATAAAATAAGATTAGATTACATAATAAAATTTTAGAGGGAAAAAAGAAAAAACTACTTTTTCAACACGTATTTTCAACTTATCTCCCTATGGGTTTACTCAAATTTTGAGCAAGAACACTCATTGGATGCATAGTTTGATTCATTATCCAGAGAGTACCCATGTTTCATACTTTCAATTTACCCAACCACACGAAAAATGAGAAATACATGAAAAATATGATTGCGATCATGTTTTTTCATGTATTTCTCATTTTTCGTGTAGCAGGGTCCATCAAGAGTATATAACATGGGTAATCTGTGGATGAGGAATTAAATTTTACATCCAACGAGTACTCCCACTCGAAATTTGAGTAAAGCCTTAAGGAGTTCAGCTGGAAATATAAGTTGAAAAATAGTTTTATTATTTTATTATTATTTAATGTTTTTACTTTTTTGCCCCAAAAATGGTGAATGACCCCCCATGGTTGACATAATCATCTTGAATCCTATTGGTTCTTATAAATTTTATTTTGGTTATATATTTTTCTTAGGAGGCCCATTTTAAAACTCAAAATTTCTCTGATGGGGGACCAATACCTCCTACAATTATTCCCCTCCACCAAGAAACCCTTTTCCAAATTAAAGCATGCCATATGAATTTCCCCAATCACATCAATAAATGTCGGGGCCAATTGTTTCTAAACTTGTTTATTCAAATGTTTCCCCTCCTCCATATGTTCTTTATGCACCGCCTAGCGCTCCAACCCCTTTGACACAAGTGCCTCAGCCTCCCTTGCCTCCTCAACCTCTGCCACAACAACCACCTCCTCCTCAAGGTCAAGTGTATGATCAATAGAGAATGACCAATCCCACTAAAAACAAGAAGAAGAATAAGGGGAAAGGTAATAGGAATCAACAATCCCAAGGTAATGAGTGTAACCAAGTTCCTCCACCTAATCCACTTCAGGGAAATCAAACTAATCTCGTAACCCAATAATAGGGCAGACAACCCAAGCAGAACAAGGCCCTTCGTACGAATAAGACTTGTGTATGTTGCAATGTATATAGCCATTATACTCATGATTGTCCCCTTTTACCTTAGATGCATCAAGTATGGGAAGAAAAGTAGGTACTTCTAGAGGACAATAACCCATGGCTTAGCTTCCTCAGGCCGTTGCTTCATCTCAACTGGTAGTGATTATCAACCCATTTCCTCACTAGCGATACATAGCTTCCCAACCCACACAAGATCAGACAATGAATCATTCTCCACAATCTGGGCCCAATGATTATTAAATTCTCATGATGAATTTTGATGAGGTCAACACAAAGTAAGTCAATCTCCAGATTTGATCACGCCAGTATGACTAGCCACCCATTAAGTATGTGACTGAGTCCCAACCAAAAGTTTCCATTGAGTCCATTATCTCATTAGATGGTACCTTATAGACCCCTTAGCCTAAGGAAAAGGTTATTACCAAGATCATGAAAGGACCATTATGTCATAATGTTGCTTTAGATAAATCCGACCACACTTACAACATATTATATGACTTAGCACAATCTCCTGCTACCATGTCAACACTAGAATTTCTCTAGTCATGTCCATCCCAAAGTAAATCTCTACTTAATGACCTGGGCGCTATGGATCCTTCAGATGATCGCATGATTTTTTTTGACATTGACCAATCAGAACATCCCCAAATTCCTTCACTTGTTTCTTTTCAAATACCAACCTCAATAATAAATGCCACTGTACAATAGTGTATCATTGATAAAGGCGCCTCCACATGTGTGATGGCTGCTAGTGTTTGGAAACAACTTAAATCGCCTGACCTATCCCCATCCACCATCACTCTCCGTTCATGAGACAACTCTTCGTGCATGGGAAAATCATCCATCTTAGTCCCTTGGCTTAATTCATAACTGTCCTATCATTGTTTCCGGCAAGACGATCTCCATTGATATAGAAATCATTGATGCCCCATTGGATTACAACATCCTTATGGGTCATAGTTCCACCTATACCATGTCAGATGTCTCATCTGTGGTTTTCTGTAAGATGTTATTTCCACACAAAGGAAATATCATCACAGTCGATCAAATGACTTATTATGATCCTAAGGCGCAAACTTCTCCTCAAACAAAAATTTCATCCATGAATGATGATACCACTATCTCGTCCCTCACCAATGTATTACTAGGAGTCTATAAATATTCTGCTTTTCTTGGTGCCAACTATGGTCCACCACCTACCCCTTTTGAGCCCAAATCGGCTAGTGTTTGCATGATGTAAGCGTCATGGGCTAATCACAAGTGGTTTGGTACACCCATCCAAAAACCAACGCCTCCACAACATGCTATCCCCAAATCAACCTAGCATATATGTATAATTACTCAAGGACCACCTCCTTTTGTTGGTGTCTCTCCTAATACATTCCAACCTGGAATAGTTCCTCCAGGCCTTAACCATCTAGGAGTAGTTCCACCAAGACATTATCCTTCGGGTCAAATACCTTTCTTGTTCCCCCCACCGAGATTTTTTTCTGTCCTTGTCGTGTCTACACTGATTTTACCCAACATTGCTCTGGGGATCCTAGTATGGTACATTGATCCCCTCGCAAAAAATCCACTTGATCACCTTAAACCTTATACAAATTTTACCCTGGTACAACCTATTAAAACTTCCCCTTCTTTTTCTTCACTTCCACAACAACCTCAAAAGACACCTAGACCTGTTGTGAAAGAGTCTAGTGAGTGGGGCAAAGCCCAAAAAAATTGAAATAAGGATAAACCACCCCAAATGACTCCAACTTTTCCTAAGCCTCCAAAGATGACACCTCTGTGCACTTTGTGTGATGTTTTTGGGCATGCCAACAATAATTTTTCTGAACTCCCTCATAATAAAGAGGTGTTAAATGATACATTTCCTGACTCTAGCATCCCAGAGGTCCATGTTACCTTACCTGAGTCACCCAAGAAAAATAAATCGTTACACACGAATCACCCTTGTGCTTTATGTGACAACGTTGGCCACTATTCTAACCATTTTCCTCGTCTCAAATATTTTTGCGATACCCTTTAGGCACTTCGTGAAATAAAGGCCGCTCATAGTGAATCCACGACTTCTCTACCCATCGATTCTGGTGCCATTATTGAGCCAGAAAAATAACCCCACATTGTGATCCATCCTCCAGATGTCAAGATGGTGAATAACATTGCTACTATTCTATACTTGTCGTCATCCATGAGATCCTTGTCTGAAGACTCTTTTGGAGTTCTCCATACTGATTTGATTGAACCTTCTTCGTCAGATACTCAGGTCTCAACATTTGTAGATATTCCAACTAGTAGTCATTCGTCCACTCCTGTTGTCAATGCCCATGTGAACCTTGTCTCTCATGATGATTCTTTAGGTAGTTCCTCCACATCAAGTGGCCTCTCTTCCTCCAGTCTGCCCATCTTTCATTACGATGAATACATCATGGAAGACATGACCACCCCTGATTATCCTTGCGATGATATGCACCATCGTGCATATTTCCTTCCAGAGAAAACCCATGAAAAATATGATATGGAGTTGAAATAATTCATCCATGGTGAAGTCAATTGGTTTATAAATACCATTCCTGCACCAAATGATTTTGAAGAGGGAAAAATGGTGAATATCTCTCCTACCATTAAGATTAACGTTTCAAATAAACTAGGGATCGAAGAAAATATCACCTTGGGGGAACATTGTACCCTAGAAGAAAATGATGCTTACACCAAGTTATTCAATGAATTCTGTGATTTTTTCACTTGTTTTTATCTCGAGATGCCTGGAATTGATCCCGCCATTGTTGAACACCATATTGACACATGGCACTATGCCATTCCTTTCCGTCAAAAGTTGAGACCCATCAATCCTTCTAGATGTGCGGCCATTAAATATGAAATTGATAAGCTCAAGCAGGCTAGCTTTATATATCCCATTGAATACACCACATGGGTGTCTAATCCTGTTCCCGTTCTCAAGAAAAAAGGCACCATTTGTGTCTACATTGGCTTTTGTGGCTTGAACAAATCTTGTCCTAAGGAAAAATTCCCCACACCATTTATTGACCAAATCATTGATAAGTTTGCAGGGAATGCTGTTCTTTCCTTTATGGATGGATTTTCCAGATATAACTAGATAACTATCCATCATGATGATCAACTTAAAACCGTGTTCATTAGTCTGTGGGGAGCTTTTTCCTATAGGGTCATGCCTTTTGGTTTAAATAATGTCGAGGCCATATTTCAGTGGGCCATGTATTATTGCTTCCATGAATTGGCTCAAATTATCATTTCATACCTTGACGATCTCATCACTAGTTCTAGGCTTCGGGTGCAACAAATTCATAATTTGTGTACCATTTTTCTCCGATGTCGCAAGTATAATAATATTTGCCTTAAGTCACTTAAGTGTATCTTTTGAATTTCTGCGAGCCACCTCTTGGGCTTCATCATGTCCAAATAAGGCATAAAGCTTGACCCTCTCAAAGTTCAATCCATTCTCGAACTTCCACCTCCTCGTACCCTTCGCTAGTTACAAATCCTTGAAGGCAAAGCCAAATTTCTTCATGAGGTTGTTCCTGACTATTCCACCACCGCGCATGGGTTCCTTAGACTCCTTCGATCTACCATTCTATTCGTTTTGGATGAACATGATCAAAATTATTTTGATGCCCTTAAATTTTTTCTCACTTCCGCTCTCTTGATCAATCCACCCAATTATGAAAGGGAGCTCATTCTGTATATCTCAGCTTCCACCTATTCGGTCTCCAAGGTCCTCATTCAGGAAGATGCTAATGAAAATGAGCATGTCATATACTATGCCAGTAAAAACCTCAACGATCCCCTCGTGTCATATACACATGAAGAAAATTTGCACTAGATGTCATGTTCTTTGTTTAAAAACTTCATCATTATATCCTTATGGGTACTACTAAAGTCATGACAAATTCCCACCCCATGTCCTTTCTATTGAGTTGACAAATCATCAATGGGAATTATTCCCATTGGATTATCATTCTTCAAGAATTCAATCTTGAATTTGTCACACCTGAATTCATTTCCAAATTTACTACTGGTGCATTAGATCCGTCGGTCAATGATGATCTTCTAGATGAAAATTTGTTCACTGTCACCTCGGATGATCCTTGGTATGGTGACATTATCACTTATTTGTGAACCTAGAAATTCACCCCCATATTAGTCATGAAGATCAATGATTTATTCTACATCAAGCCCCTCACTACCTCCTCATCAGTGATGATATTTATCGTCATAGTGTCGACACTGTCCTTCGTCATTGTCTCATGCATGTTGAAGCTGCGAAAGTGCTCAACGCCTACCATGACAACGCTTGTGGTGGTCATCTCTTCGAAATTTCCACTACTCAAAAGATCATGCGTGCTAGTTAATTTGAGAATTATCTCTTGAACAACTGCATTTAGGTAGTCAAGCACTGTCCCAATTGTAATTTATATGCCCTTAAGGTGTGAGCTCCTCATGCTCCCCTCCATCCTGTCATCGCAGCTGGTCCTTTTTGTAAATGGGCTATTAACTTCATGGAGTGTCGACCTTCATATGTTAATAACCACAAGTATATTATCATGGCTGTTAAATATTTTACCAAATGGGACAAATCCATGCCTACGTTAAATAAAACTGTGACTACTGCAGCCTTATTCATTTTCAACCATGTTATCACTCGATTCAGGGTTCCGAAATAATTGGTTTCTTACCATGAACAGCATTTCAAAGATGCGATATGGCATGAGATATCCTCTCTGTTGGGATTTGAACATAAATATTCATCATCTTATTATCTTCAAGGAAATTTCCAAGTTGAAGTGGTAAATAAAATCCTTAGAACCATACTTCAGCAGACGATGAATAGAAAAAAGACCAAATGACACCTTATGCTCTTCCCTGCTTTGTGGGCCTATAGAAACTCTGTTAAAACTGCCACCGGGTTTAATCCTTTCCACCTTTCTTTTGGTGAGGAGTTAGTCTTACTAATCAAGTGTGAAATCCCATCCCTTCACCTTGCCATCGAACTCCTCCTCAACCCCCAATCGTTAGAACAACAACTTATCATGCTTGAGCGTGCCAATGAAGACAATCATGTTGCATTAAAAACCACTGAAGTGGCCAAAAGCCATACCAAAGCTCACTATGATAAGAAAGTCCACCCTCGTACCTTTCACGAAGGTGACCTTGTTCTTACATATGACCAAGATCATGATGTCTTGGGGCATGGGAATTTTGAATAATTATGGGTAGGACCTTGCATTATTCGTAAGTGTTTAGGCAAGGGGGCATACCTTTTAGAGGATTTCGAAGGGAAACTCCTTTCTAACCCTCGTAATTCTACCTGAAGAAATTTTACTCATAGAATTTCCCATCGAGATGCATGTATCTTTTTCTGTTTTTCATTTAGGTATCTTGCATCCCCTCCCATCATCTCATATGTTGTATTATTGCATCTTTCATATGGATCCATCATCCACACCCCATATCGGTTATGCCGATGGTGCAAGTTGCTTCTCTGGGAATCTTGCCTTGACAGCTTGGGCCATTTTCACCTCTTGGCATTCGTTAGTTCATTCCAACGGCGTATGCATTAGATCTACCATTAATAACCATGCCGAGTATGGTGATGTGATAGGTTTTTTAGTTGATGCCCTTGATCATCGCATCCTTCATCTTCATGTTCGTCTAGATTCCCTGCTACTTATCATGCATTTGAATAACGTTTATCATATGCATAATCATGTCCTATTTAGAAAATACCTATGAGTGAAGCTTTTGGCACATGAATTTGAATTCATTACATTCAGCCATGTTCCTAGAGCCCAAAATCACTATGTAGATTCCATTGCAAATAAAATTCTATATTGGAATTTATCACATATAAGAAGGCAACCATAAACATAAAAAAATGGTGAGCCACAATCGTCACAAAGATGCATAACCATATTATGTGTCATTATATCAAAACATATAAGTGTTTGGATTCCAATACTCTAAATACATTCGACATGCCCATACCATGTTACATAACCAAAAAATGGGAATCATATGTCCCTATCCCTAGTCACTATCATTTGGAGGCTCTTGAGCGAATGAATCCATACCACCATATCATAGATCGCGAACTGCCTGACTGGCCATCACTATGCACCGCGTGATACCTTGCCACTCTTAGGGAAGACCAGTACACTCATCAGTATACCAATATTCTAACTCATGCCATCCACACTTAGTCACCCCAATAAGTAGCATGTCGAATCTATGATGGAGGTCCTCTAACAGAGAATCATTGTTTAGTCTTTGTTGTGATGTCGATGCACCCTGATCTGCAACCCCAGGCACTGCGACTTGACTTGTATATCCTGTCAGTTTCATCGATGCTATATCTGCATCACACAAGTTTGGAAATCAATAAAACATATACATAATTTCTAAACATTCAATGCAACCAAAAATACATTAACTTTCACTTACCATCTAGACCCCATGCTCGTCCTAGTGGTAGGGGAAAGTTAGGATCACCTTGATAGTTCATGCCACTATACGAATAATCATCTATGTACAATGGAATCTGGCCCCACTGTGCAAAAAAATTAGGTTGGAACACTCGTCTGACTCCACCTCCTCCACCTCATTGTAGTAGCTGCCCCTAGTGGTGCATCCTGGGCTCCTGTGGTCCCCCATCATAGATATGTACATATGTACAGATGGTAGGGATCTTCTCAAAGAAGAATGAGCATATACAATATGCCAAATGCACAATTATCATTGGTTCGTCACCTGCATAAGGTCAAATTTTGTTTCAATGATGACAACATCATCTGAGCCTACCCATAGTAGGCCCCTGTCACTAGACTCTCCACTAGCATCATTTTCCCTCTAGTGATGTGATGAATGACATGTCTACCCAAAATTCGTACCACTGTTGCGACTATAGCTCTTGTTGCCAACCTCTCTATGTCATCGGTCGTGCCCTTTGCATGAACACCCAGAACACAATGATGATCCAAAAACTCACCTATCTGTCTCCCACTAGGTAGCACTAGATGTATCTCCCCTACCATCCCCAAGGGGGGTAATCGTGTTAGAAAATATATGTCCTAGATCGCCAGTTTGATCCTATGGTCATGTACCACGAAAAATTCCTAGTCTGGGTCCTAGTAGCTCACTATCCTTGATAGCAAGGGCTCAATAGCTCTCATCAATGGGTTCTCCAAGAACTTAAGAACCCCATAACGAGCCAAAACCCCTCTAATTGTTGGATTCCCATGAATCTCTACACAAAGGGTCTCTAAGTCTCGTTCGCGCCACGACACCTTCAACTCTGCCATACCTGCAAGATACCATTATGTTTTGCTAGTTCAGAGTTAAATGCATGCATCAAAATTCCTCAGCTTTAGCTTGGTTCAACCCCACCCCCTCCCTCCCCCATACTGCCCTTCCTCCTTGCCAAAAACACAATTTTTCCCCTCAAGACAACGTTGAACGCATTTTTTTGGCCCTATTTTAGCATTTCAAAATGAAAATCAGGCCCCAAAAAGTGTGTTGTGACCGTGAGTAATATAATGGGTCTCCAAAAACCAGCTGAAGCCATAATCTGAAATTTTAAACCACTCAAAATGATGAGTAAGGTTAGACCACCTACCTCAAACTCACAGATCCTAATTTGGACGGTCGGTTTGTCTGCTATGATCTCCAGAATATCTAGGTCCTTCTCCTCCTCTCCAAATTTTCCACAGCTCACTTATCAAATGAATTGGATTTGGAGAGAAAATACCCTTTAGTAGGAAAAATCCTAGGTTTTTTGTTGCCCATTGTGACCAAACTGTAGCTCAATTTGAAAAACCTTCAACACCGTTGGAAATATCTCACCGGGTTCTACAATGGGCCTTTCTTTGGAAATATCTCACCCAAAAGCCATTTTTTCCACAAAGTTTCACTTTTCTGCCAATTCAAACTAAATTTATTCATATGAGCCGCTTGTACTTTGGTACCACTTTGCCATGGAATTTTTCGTCTCGTGTGTAAATTTTCTTCATGGGTAACCAATATTTACTCATGTTTTTATGGTCCCCTTGGGCCTATCCTATGTGGTAGGATCATCGAGACATCCTTGTTCAGAGCATCCAAGATGAGCCACCCTTGCATTTAGGATGTCTGTTTCGAGTCCCGTTATGTCATGTTATAGTATTTCATCTATATTTGCATCACGTTCATCCTATGTTGCTATTATTTACCTCTAGCTATACTGTACGTCATCGAAAATCTTCTGATTGAGTACTTGACCATCCCCTCTAGAATCAAGTTAGTTGCTGCCAGGTCAACCATGAATTTTATACTCTGACAATGGAAGTCATCAGTTTGCCTCTCAGTTTATAGCCCTCCATTATTATCCCTAGTCTCAGTCCATTAGTAACTTTACTATGATCCCTTGTGCCTTAGTTAAGGATTCCTCATTACCTCAACTCTAGCGGGCCTTCTTCTGTTGAATTCAACACATTCATTCTAGAATAATGGTCTAGAGGCTGATGTGTTAGGGTCCCGTGATTTGGCAGATTGGTAGAACAAATGACAGGGTAACATGAAACCAATCTTTGGAGTCCCAGGACCTAGCCTTCCTGGACTCAGAGAGGGCTCTCTCTATTAGATGCAAAGGATGTGTTCTTGTTTGCTTTTAGATTGTTGATTTTAGGCTAGTTGTTAAGTGTAGGGTTTGTTGATTGTTTTGGTTGGGTAAGATGAACAGGTAGAATAGGTGGAGTGAGAGGTCTTTAAATAATTGGCTATGGAGTCAATGAAAGTCATGAGTATCTCAATAATGCATCAGAGTGCATTATAGGGCCAATCTAGTAAGGTTAATGGATCCTTGAGGTGATGTGTGAAATGGGGTGGACATCAAGTTGGGGAAAATCAAAGTAGGGCAAAGGGCAGTGAAGTATCCTTTTTAATTTACCCATAAACAAGAGGGTCTTAAATATGATAAGTAAAATATACTAATCATGAGATAGGTCAAACCATTTACTCAATGGAAATACTTAAACAAATAAATATCCAAGACAAACATTCCAATGAAACAAACAAAGCAAGAAAAGCTTATCTTTCTTAGTGATTTCGCCTTCAGAATTGGAAAAAATATAAGATGACACAATAAATTTAATCAATCAAAGACGGAAATCGTAAACATTGTTGATCAAGCTATAAAGAACTCTGAGGCAAACTGATAGGCATGGAAAAAGGGCAAGATCAGAAGAAGACCTCTTTGACTTAACCTAGCAAGCAGTACTTCAAAGAGAGGTTTCACGGTAGAGTTTAGATAGCTTCAAATAAGCAGGGATTACCATGAATAATATTTTCAAAATAGCATATTAGTCCATAGGTGAAACAAAAAAGCATAAGGAGGCTTAAAGAGCAGCTAAGAATTCTTTAAGCACACCCAAAAGAGGAAAACATCAAGGCAATAGAAGACAGGAGGACTAAGGTGCTTCAAGGAGCATTTCTCAACCTATAATTTTCTATTCTATAGAAAAAAATAAGGATGAAATATAATGATAACAAGAAAACATGAAAAAATTAAGAGCACATCACCATTAATCAAGCTAAGGAATCCTGCAAACAAGTTTCTCCATCATCAATCCAAGCAAGCCATTCATCAACATCACAACACCAATTTCTTCTCCAAGCTCATAAAAACCATGTATTGCTCTCAAATCTCAACAAATGCCAACATTTAAAATGAAGCCCTCATGCTCTATTTAACTCAGCAAAGGAGGGAAAAACCCTAGATAGGGTTGGAAAAATTCAAAATCACCCATAAATGTCATTTATGCCTAAGAGACCATACAAGGCCCAAGGTACAAAATATCCCATGAAATAAATGCTAAAATAACTTCTTGCACCTAATTCTAGAATGATTTGTTTCAAAAAACACTTAAAAGTGATTTTTCAATAAATGAGTGTGTTTAGTTGACTTTTGGTCCAAAACACACTAAACAGTCTATTTGCGCAGTAACACTTTTAATAGAAAATGGGGTCTTTTGCAACCAAGTTTTGGACCCCTTCTCAATGTCGGATTTGGCTCCGTGATGGCTTGTTGAAAAGCCTAATGAGTCTAATTTCAAAAAATTCTTGTATATTCTTGCTAGAGCTCCAATATCCTAGTAAAAAATTAAAAAAACCCAAGACTATCATTTGCGTAGCACCAGGCATAAAACAGTGGCAGAAAGGTGAAAAAAGAGGGGTTTTTTGACCTTTTGAGGGGTCAAACCTGCTCCAAATCATCTAAAACTTGGTGAGAATAATGTAATAGGTGTGATAAGTCCAAAAATTTTGAGTTATCCTCCTAAATATTCTCCATGTATTAGCGTAGCGCCAGTGGTGCTGCGCTAATGTGCCTTAAAAATCTCAAAAAACAAAAATTGCTCCAAATTTGCTCAAAATTGGTGGAGACCTTCCTTAAGGGGTATTGGACAACTGTTGAGAATCCTTAGCCAAAAATACAATGCTGTCATGCTCCTTTGCCTCCTTTAGGGTTTGGGCTTCAAGGAGGGCTTCCTTTAGTTTTGCACAAACAAGCTTGTGCTTCTTTGCATAATACTTTGTCATCTTTCTTTGCAGCTCTAAGCCTTCATTTGCCTTCTTCAGCTTGGTCTCTAGGTGTATGTTTTCCCTCTCAAGCCATGACTCCCGATCATGTTCAAATTCCATGGCAAGGAGTTTAGTGAGGGAAATTTTCTCTGCTAGCGCTGATTCCTCTTCCTTTTGTTTTGCCAATGCTTTCCTTAACCCCATGGTTTTTGGCCTCTTCCTAGGTTGTTTGTCTTCGCCTTCAATTTCTTCATATGGGCCCATGTATTATTCTAGTTTGACTTGTGCTCTTTGGGCTTCTTTCTAGGCTTTGAGTGCTCTAACATCATAGATGGCTTGCTGGGCACTCATTTTCTTGTTTTTCATTTGATAGAAGTGAATGGCATCCTTTGCACTCTCCAACTCATCTTCTAGGTCTTTTATTTTTGCATTCTTGTTTTGGGGGAGGGAGTTTGAAATTATTGTTTCATTTTATTCATCATTGTCTATGTGGATAAGTTCAAACTTCCTTTATATTTCAGGATCCTTCTCTTCTACCTTTACCTGCTGCTTACCCTTTTCCATCTTTTCTTTGCCTTTGTCAAGCCTTGGAGTTGATGCAAATGGCAAGGTCCCTTGCCTTTTGGAGGCAACAAACACTTTCCTTGGCCCTCTGTGGTAAGTGCATGCAAGAGGAGTGATGGTGGTTTTGGAGTTGTCTTCATCATGGTTGTGACCCTTGGTGTTGTCACCAGCTCCTTCACTTTCACTATGATCCCTATCAGTCATCTCATGCTTTGTTTGATCACTGCTTTCTTGACCTTCAACACCATCATCATCATTACCTTCTTTACTTCCTTCTATGCTGTAGCTTTGGTCTTCATTGGGACTATCAACCCCTGCACTTGCTTCACTTTGTCCTTGTTCATCACTAGGGTCCTTTTCTTCATCATCCCCTGCATTGTTGTCATTCTCATGTTCACTAGGAGGTGGATTTGTGTCACGACTGTCATGACAGCTGTCATGAATGTCATGACTATCTCCTTTGATTTCTTGTTCCTCACTGCCTGTCCCATCATTCTCAACCTCCTTGTCATTGTCCTCTTCTTCAAACTTTGTTTCTGCCTCATCATTGTCCTATTCATCATTTGTTAAAAATGGAGTCTGCTTCATCACGATCTTCTTGGTTTCCAACATTGTCATCAAACTCATCTTCACTGTGATCTGCCTCGAGTTTGCCTCTTCTTCATCCTTTGTTTCATAGCTAGTTTCTCCTTCTTCAAAACTCATGTCATTTCCACTTTCAACCTCTTCATTTCCTCCAGCATCTTCCTCCATGGTGGTAGAGTTTTGTTCACTATCTTTTGGATTGTCAGCCTCCTCTTTTTCATCAACATCTTCTTGGTCAACACTTTTTTCATCTGCATCATTCCTTTCTTTACTTTTGGCTGATTCATTTACATGACTATCATGACTTCCTCCCTCTAAATTGTCAATGTTTTTGTCCTCACTACTGCTGTGATCATTTCCCTCTTTCTCTTCCTCATTAATTTTTATCTCTGCCTCACTGATTTCATCACCTTCACCCCGATCTTCATGTGATTCTTCATTGCCACTTCTTGCTTCACCTGATGCACCAAGAGAAGGAGAGGAAGGGAGTTTTTCTTGTGGTGAGGGTACTTGTGAAGATGAGGAAGGAAGATTTGGTTGATGAGGAAGCTGTGGGTTGGTAAAGGCTTCATGGATTATGAAAACATCCCAAGGCATACCCTGCTACTCCAACTGATATAGTACCACCATTTTGATCAGGGAATGGTGGAACAAGCTATACATTTTTTATGGGTGATTCCTCCTCCGTACAACAAAAGACATTTTCTCGATGCTCCTATAGAGATAGTAAGGTAAATTTAGCACCTTAGCCCCTGTGAAATACATGAGAAGTCTGACATGATAGGTATAGAGCCTGGAGTACCTCCCCTCACAGGTGAAGTATTTCATGATAACCAACATCAAGGATGCAAATCTATGTTTGAGGTGTGAGAAAGGGAAAATTGTTTTGCTGCCTGCTCTATACCTTGTTTTGATAAATGGCTCTAAAAATTCTTTGTCAGTTTTGTGCTTTTCATGTGGCCTCAGAGATGGCACTTGCTAAGATCTCAAAATCCACTCCTGCAAGGCTTGAGTTATTGTTGTGTAAATTGAGAATGAGGAGCCTTGTAAGCTCAGGGTGGCTCTTTACTTGTTTGATCCTCTCACAAAATTGAAAACATCTTGCATTTTGAAAACATGACAGGATTCTAGGAGAGGAGGTGATGGCCACTGTGCTTTGAGGTTGCAATATAGTGACCCTTCCTCCCTTATGTTTTGGTCTCAGAGGCCTTTGACCTTTATCATTGCAACTGCTTTTCTCAGCTCCTGACATGGTGAATTGGGATGCGGTTTGAAAAATTAGGGTTTGGTGAAGCAAGGTGAAAAAGGTGATGGAGTCAACTTTGGAGAATGAGTGGTGTGGAGGCTAGGGTTCTTAGGTTTTATTTTTTTTGTAGCTTTAGGAGGCCTTCTCAAAAGTGAATTGCAGTCACCCTAACTTAGTTACCCTTACATGCCATTAATTATTTTCAAGGAGGTTTAAAAATAAAGGCTCCTTTGCATGAGGGACTTAGGGTTTACCTCACTTAGGGTTTGAACACTTAAAGCCACTTACCAATTCTTGGCTCTTCTATAGATCTTGGAGGTGAATGGAGGATGAAAATTTGAATTAGGTCAAGAGATTTTTCCTTTTGAAGGTTCTTTGTGTTTGTGCAGTGCCCTGCCCGAGCTATCAGATCGGCTCATTTGCGCAGCGTCGACAAGCCTGCATGATGGTTACTGCAGTGTTGGGTGCATGTAGTGTCTGCCGGTCTCCGGGCGAGTCGGGCCCGCGTTTGCGCAGTGCCCGAGATTTGTGTAGCACCGGGGCTGATTAGTACATCATAGCATTATCTTGAACAGGCGGAGGGCCAGTTAGCACAGCGCCGACCTATATTTGCATAGTGCCAATGGTTTGCATAGTGCCGTAAATACTTGCACAAAAAACGGTAAAAAACACTTTGTTTTTTTTGCTGAAGATTTCTTGTCTCCACCAAGTGAAAATGAGTTTGAAATGAATATTAAGACACCTTTATATCCTTTAAGAGAAATAAATTACACTCATAAACGCACTTTTACTATGTTTGCTTTGGGTCACTTTATAACTTTCACTAATGTCTCCTTGACCCATTTTGCAGGTACCCACAACTTTTCCCAAATAATTCTCAAGGTAATGATGTACTGAAATATGAAGAGACCCCCCTTTTTTGGTTTTGAATTTTAGGGGACTGTCCAAACTGTCTTTGGCATGCTTTTGAAAAACCGAGAACACTGTTTTTATCCTTTTTGACCTTCTTAAGTGTAATTCACCTAAGCATGAGTTTCTCATATTTCACTGATACTTTTGATAGTGATGTGTCTTTGGTGGGAAAGGTTAGCAAGTTATACTATTTTATGTCTTCCCTTAACCACTTCTGATTTCTGTAGGTGCCTATAGTACACTTGCCTTTGATCCCTTAGTACCCTTTTTGAGTTTGACACCTCATTTTCTGAATAGTGAACCTATGCTTAGCATGATTTTATCCTTTGGCACTTTACCTCATGTTTTCTTCCTTTGATCATTTTTAAGACATTCACTGTACTGGGAGACCTAGGCTCCATCACACTAATACTCTCTACCATTTCTTCCTTTGATGCAGGTGAAGCAGTGTTGTTTTTTGACAAACCTCAAAATCCACCTTCAAAACCCTTTGAATGCCTTCTACTGTTATGAAGGAGGACTTATCATCTGATTTTGACCTGTTTTGTCCATATTTCCAAACTCTTAGCTTTTAGGGTTGTTAGAGAAAAATAAGCAGTGTTGTCTTCTAAGTTCTCTATAGCCCTTTCAATTTCATTTGTTTCTGTTCAGTTCACCTCACCTTTTTCCCTTATTCATTCATGATTTCTGAAGATCTTCAATTTGATCTTGACTATGTTGAGGTGTCTTCTGTCCTTGTGGTCCTTGTGATGTTCGTTTTCTTGGAAACAATGTCTTTGTCAATCAATCCCAAAACCCTAATTCTCTTTAAACATAGGCTTGCTACCTTTCTCTTTGCTGTGGATGTCTTCTTGTGATGATGCATCTTATTACCTTACCTCTTTTAGGTTGATGACTATCTTGATCATTTTTGTAAAAATGTTAACAAGGGTAGTTGTCCCTTGTAGAATTTGTGCTTTGGCCAAGGAGGCTTTCCCTGAAGGGTTTTTGATCAGTTTTGGACAAAGTTACTTGACCTTCTTGTTCTTTGAATGTAGCCTCTTTACACAGAAAAACAGAGATTTTAGAACATCAAATCAACCCTATGACCTATGAAACCTTAGGTGACCTAGTGGAAGGATCTTTGGACTTGGCCTTTGACTGAAAAAACCGGCTTTGATGTCATCAATTGTAAAACAGATTTTTTGATAGACTGATGTATTGAAGATCCAAAATCCAAAGTTCTTGATTTATCTAAAGAGCCTATAGAGATAGTTTTGAGACCATCAGTGCTTGGGGTATTTTTGGAGATATAAGAGGGCCGGTTTATAGGTGGCCCTAGGTAGCAGTGGAGGGGTTAGGAAAAACAAAACAGAGGATTGAGGCCAAAGGTGACAAAACATAGATAAAATGAGTGACATGAGCCCATGATGGGTCTTCTTGGATTGGCGAGCTGAGCTTGACATGATGGGATGATGAAATAGTGAAAAATTTATCCTAAGGATAATGAAGGCAGTGAGATTTCTAGAACTCACAATGTTCTTGAGCTTTTTTTCTAGAAATATAGGATAATTATTTAGTCATCTACAAAAGAAAGAATTATTGATGACTAAAAGTGGCTCCACTTGGGGAGGGCAGCTCCTTTTCAGGAGGTGTCCAGAACTTTCAGATCTTTGGTTTTTGTGGAGACCAGTGCCTCATCCATTGGGAAGATTTTTACCTCTTTCACTTGCTGATGCTTGCTTTGAAGTTGTGATCTTAATAATCTGAAAAACATGATTAGATTAGCTTGATCTCTACCTACCCAACCTACTTGCCTAAATTTTTTTTCTTCCTTGGGTGCATTTGAACTGGAAAACCCTTGACATTTTTTTTAATCTTGAAAGAAAAACAAACTATCTACTTCTATATTATTTCTTCCAAGAGTTCAGATTATGCTAATGAAATCTTTTATTCTCTACCTATACTACTCAACTGTCAAGATTAAGCTATTTGACAGGGTTTATTCACTAAGCTATAAACATGAAATTGAAAGCATGTTTTATAAATAAGGATTAGGAAATTTGACTTACCATGAGTTGTGGCATTAGAACAAGCTGCACACAAACATTATTTTTGTACAAACAATACTAGAAAAATAAGGGCCGTGATATATCATTTGCTATTCATCCCCATTTTTCTCCTTGGTTCTGTTTTAAGCATGTGGAACCACTATCTTTCTTTCCTAATCTATATTTTGACAAGTCAAGTTTGAATTATTTGACCATCTATATTTTACTAACTTATCAACAATAAATTGAAAACATGTTTCAGCCATGATTAGGCTAGATGACTGAAACAAGACCTTATTTTGAACCAACAGTGGCATTTAAGGTAGCTTACTTTCAGTAGTACTATTTTTTGGATATGGGGCTTTACCTGTTTTTGAATCTACCCTCTTTTTCATTCTTTCTATGTTTTTGTATTTTTGTGATTTTCCCCATGCAATGTTTATGTACAATGAATGAAAACATTTTAAAATAAGGGTTTTATAGCTATGGTACATGAGCATCCTGTCCTCAAAAGGATCTCTTAACACCCTTTGTCCATTCAGCTCTTGTAAACAAAAATCATAGTTACTCCATTTGAAAACATGGTACAAGGATTTTCCCAAAAATTTTCAAACAATCCATGTTTTCCTTGGTATTTCTCCTTTGAGTATTGCTTCCCAAACTTGTTTCTGTCAAAGGTCCTCCTTAGGTAAAAAAGGTGTTCTTTATCAGCTTCAAAACAAATGATGATGTCATCAATGTATAGCATAGTGAAGAAGTTGAAAACAAGGGCCATGGCTTTTTGGAAGGTGTCTTTAGCACTCCATAACTCAAGAAGCATTTGGTTAAACATGCAGTTATTCCAAGGAAATTTAAAAATGTCTTTATGTTGATTGATTTGCAGTGGTATCATCTGATGATAACCTGAAACACTACCATACAATGCCATCTTGTTAGAAACTCCTACCCTTGTCATAGGATGATTTATCTTGGGAGAAGGGTTTTTGTATTTCATGGAGGTTTTTCCTAGGTACCTAAAGTCTATGCACAACCTGCATCCTTTGGATTTCTTTGTTAGTGACACCATTTGTCCAAGGTTTTCATTTTTTTTCTTGGAAGAAGACCTCTTAAGAACAATGTCTATGTCATGAGGCTTTAAGCTTTCATTCCTATATACAAAAGTATCCTAAAAATTCTTGCATAACCTTATGTATTTCAGCTTGTGTGTAATGACAAGGTTCTGGACAACTTAATCATTTTGGGCCTTCCTAGGTTGCGTACATTATACTCTTCTATATTAGTTTCAACAGATATTTCTTTAGGATTCATGACAACATCTGTGAGAGTCAACAACATTTCTGCAGGGACAAAAATTTCTGATAATGAGGTGCCTATATAAGGTAAAAACATCAGACTCTTTGGATTCAGATTTCCAAAGTCTTCTGTCATGTTAGTGTATTTAAGCTCTTTTGGATTGAAAAAAGGGAAAAGTTCTGTTTTAGATGTTTTTCCTTTATTTGAGAAACCTAAATTAGATTCTAAACTAATTTTTGGTTTGGAAATTTCATTTTCAGTTTGTAGAAATTTAAGTTTGGATTTATCATTATATGGTTGTTCAGGGCTGCTATAGTTTTGACTGTTGAGCTCTTCATGTAGAGACTGGCTTGGCTGCTACAGGGTGTATAGATTTCTCTCAACTTCACTTACTTTCTCATTAATGTTTTCTTGATTACATAAGATGAAAGAATCAAGATTTGAATGAATAGAATAAGGAGGAGTATTTTCTGGCCTTTCTTGACTGCTAACCATATATTTCATGTGTGACTGATTAGGAGATCATGTCCAAGTTAAAAAATTGCTCAAAAATGGAAATGCTCAGAATGTTGGGTGTGGAGCCTGGTTATCTTGTTTACGAACGATCGGAAAGGCCTCGTCGCTGCAATTCTGGCGTCATGAACGGTTCTCAAAACTGGGTTCATATGAGAAAGTTACTGAGGTTTGAAATTGTCCAATGACCTATAAAACAAGACTTTTTAACTTAATTGATTATGTCAATTTTTGTAAAAAAAATTATATGGAAAAGTTAATTTTTTTTATTATATTATGGGCCTATCAGTGGGTGCCATGTGGCTTGCCCAAAGGCTGCCAAGTGTCCCCAGGATATTGGATGAAAAGTCATATGCAAATTTTGAGGTTCATGGGTCTTGAACCCCCGACCCGACTCCTCAGGCAGGGCGATCTGATTGGCACATTGTGGCAGATGTTAGTTGAACAATTGGGTGGGTGTGAATGTATATTTAGGTTGGCATATGAAACAAGTAGAGGTGTTGGAGACTAGCCCCTCAAGGGCAGGCCCTGTAGCAATGTGATCAGACCTCGAACCATGGGCGTAAACAAATGTTGTGGCAGAGTTTGGGAAGGGGGCTAGCCCCAGTGCTAGCCGACACCATGTGACTTGTGGTAGAGACCGGGGGCTACCACCTAACGGTTACAGTGGAAGTTAATGCCACCTATGTGACCACCTTGAAGACATTAATGCGACGGTTTGAAAACTTATCTGCCCACCAAACAGTGACCGCCTTTTTCGCATGTAAACGTGCCTAAAATTTAACTTAATTACCAGTTTGATCCGGTGGTTCTGCTAGCGGTCCACCTAATTAGGCAGAGATTGCCAAAATAGTGGAGCTATCTGGAGTTCTCCCACTTTTAGTGGGGTTTTTGGGGGACATTGGGCATTTTTTTTTGCAAAAGTCATAACTCTCTCAATTTTCGACCAAACAAGATGAAATTTTAGTCAATTTTGGGTCTCTTCGACCTTCTGGAGAGTTTGTAATAGGTTTCAAAGCGAACATAGGTGATCTAAAACAGATTTTTCTTTAGGGAAGAGGAAGGATCCATCAGGGCCATCATGGAGGAGGCACTATTTTGGGTTGTATTTCACTGTTTAAGGTGAAAAAAAAGCCATTTATAGCTATTTTCTATCTTTTGAAGTTTAATTTATAGTTGGTTTTGCCTTTTTAGGCATATTTTTCACTGTATAACCATTTTGAACAAATTAATAGAGCAAGGACATGCCATTGGGGAGCCTTGGACCGACAGATGTAGCCCAGGAGGGGTGAACTACCTTAACAATTTGCTGTGTTATGTTATGGTGAATTTTACTTGCTGTGTATTTCTGCTATGATATGTTAAACAATAAATTTAAATAAGAAATCCTCACACATAAAACTCAAAAACATTACCAAAACTACTTTGTTTAACCTGCAAGTCATGGAGAACACTTTGCACACTAAATTATATGGAAATGGATACTTTGCATAGCATTAAAAATAGTTCCATTTACAGATCAGTTGGTATCAGAGCTAGATTTTTACTCTGCATTTGTTCTTGTGCAAAGATATAGTTGAATGTTTGCAAGTTTTGATGCTTACTAGGCTTAAGATCAAGAGAGGGGAAGGACAATTGGTTAGAGCACAAAGTAATCATCAACCAAGGAGGGCCAGAGAGCCATTAACTACACCTTATAATTCACCTCCAAGAGCCATAGAATAATCCTCAAGCATGTATTCAAGAGAAGGAGAAGTCCCTGAAGACATTGATCCCAAAGAAGAAGAACGGGTGTTCCGAAAGGCTTTCCTAGACATGATGGAGATGGTGAGGATACTCTACCAAGAAAGGAATGACAGGCTTGTAGGAGAAGGGTATAAACATCAGAAAGACGGAGAAGTTCCTGAAGACATTGATCCCAACGAATAAGAACAAGTGTTCCAAAAGGCTTTCCTAGACATGACAGAGATGGTGAGGATACTCTACCAAGAAAGGAATGACAGGCTTGTAGGAGAAAGGTATAAATACCAGAAAGAAGGAGAGGGTTCTTTAGGAGGAAAGAAAAATGATGACAAGTCAAAGAAAGGACATGGAGGAAATGGTGATCCACCATCCCCATCTTCATCCTCTTCCTCTACATCGTCATCCTCTACTTCGGTGAATCAATCTCACAAGTCTAAAACCACTGGTAAAAGTCCATTTTTAAAGCTTGATGTTAAATTTGAGTTGCCTATGTTTAATGGTGAGGTCAATGCAGAGAAAATTGACAATTGGATAAGGCAGCTAGAGGTTTACTTGAGGATACAGAACCTTCATGATGACGACACCAAGATACAGTTAGCCTCTTTGAGAATGGATGGAGCAGCATTGGTATGGTGGGAAGCTAAGACCAAGGATGAAATTAAAAAAAATGGTAAGATCACTTTATCATGGGCTGAATTTATTAAAAGGAAATTTTATCCATTAGCTCATTTACAAAAGGCTGTCATGAATTGGAAAAACTTTAAACAACTTAAGGGACAAAATGTACAAGACTACACCCAAGAGTTTAGGAGAAGATCACTCTTATTAGGGGTAGACTTACAAAGTCAAGATACTTTGCTGAAATATATAGGTGGTTTGCAAAGCTACCTTAGACATACTATCATTATGTTCAATCCTACTAGTCTAGATGAGGTTTGTGTACAAGCCACGCATTTAGTGGCTAGAGGGAAACATACTTTTGAAGAGGGTAGAAACAAGCCTTTTAAGGGGAAAAACAAAGATAAAACCTCTAAGGGAAAAGGAAAAAAGAATGCATCTATCAAAAAAGAGGGTGAGAAAGTGATATGTAAACACTGTTCAAGAGAAGGCCATGAAGAGAAGAACAATTTCAAACTTATGAAAAAAGAAATCAGTTTAACAAAAACAAAGGAAAGAAGAAAATTGCAGCTACTACAACTACACAACAAGACTTAGGAGATGATTCAGGTGACGAAAAAAAAATTATAGCCATGGGTTTGAAGAGTATGAAGGGTAAAGAAACTAAAACTAAGCCAAGCACTAGTACTTCAAATTTTCATGTACAAGCTCCAAATGAGGAAGAAATAATTGAATTGTTCCATGTGAGGGTAATATGAAAACATACAAAAATTGACACACTGTTTGACAGTGGGTCACAAGAAAATCTCATATCAGAAGATTTGGTCAAACAACTAAAACTTGAGACCATTCCACATCCAAAGCCATATCCACTTGGATGGATATGCAACGATGCAAACTTACAAGTCTCAAGGAAGTGCATATAGCGTTTTGCAATTATTGCACACTTTATTGACACAATTGAACTTGATGTAGTGCCACTTAATATATCAGGAATTGTTTTGGGAAGTCCTTACTTGTTTGACAGGAAAGTGATCTTCCATCGCAATGAAAATAAGTATCATCTTTTCAAAGATGGCAAGGAGTTTATTGTCAGAGCACATCGCAAAAAGACAAATATAGCGATGGTAAATGCGGGATAGGTAAAAAGGCTAGTGAATTCTAGTAAGAATTTTGTATTTCTTATGGTTAAGCCTAAGCTTGATGTGAATCATGAGTCATTTGAAAATTTTGATTCCAAGTTAAAATCAGATCTATATGATGTATTTGATGCACATCATGAGATGTTTCAGGAACCAACAGGTTTGCCTCCTAAAAGGGAGATTCAACATGAAATATAGTTGCAACAAGATTGTCCTCTTCCTAACATAGGCATGTACCACATGTCTATCATGGAGAATGCTGAAATAAAGAGGAAAATTAAGGACTTGTTGGACAAAGGTTTCATAAGACCAAGCACTTCACCATGTGGGTCACTGATAGTGTTGATTCCGAAGAAAGATGGAACTTGGCATATGTGTGTGGACTTCAGGGCATTGAACAAAATAACGGTAAAGAATCGTTACCCACTCCCAAGGATAGATGATTTGTTATATCAACTGAAAGATGCTAAATTTTTCACTAAGTTAGACTTACATAGTGGTTATCATCAAGTTAGAATTGCAGAAAGTGACATTTGGAAGACAACATTTAAAACCAAACAAGGACTCTTTGAGTGGCTTGTTATGCTGTTTGGTTTATGCAATGCACCTGCAAATTTCATGCGGGTAATGGATGATGTCTTATGTCCTTTTCTTGATGATTTCGTTATTATGTACTTAGATGACATCTTAATTTTTAGCAAGACTAGAGAAGAGCATGTCATGCATGTTAAGAAAGTAGTTGATATTTTGAAGAAAAATCAGTTATTTCTTAAAATGTCAAAGTGTGAATTTGGAAAGACTTCTTTGGTTTATTTGGGACACATAGTAGGAGGAGGTGCTTTGAGAATTGATCCTTGTAAATTAGAAGCCATTGTGAATTTTCCTACTCCCAAATCCATTATAGAGGTAAGAAGTTTTTCGGGTGCAGCTCAGTATTGGAGGAAGTTTATTTCTAACTTCTTTGCCATAGCAGCTCCTATGCATGCAGTGACAAGTGTGAAGCATGCTTTCCAATGGGGAGGCAAGAAACAGAAAGATTTCGAGTCTTTGAAAGAGAAGATAAGTTCAGCTCCAATTCTTGCATTACTGGACTTGAGATAGCCATTCGAGATTGAGACCTATGCTAGTGATTACGCCATGGGTGTAGTTCTCTTATAGCATGGTAAGCCTATTGCATTTCATTCTGAGACATTTAATGGTGCTGTTGTGAATTATCCTACATATGATAAGGAGTTTTATGCGTTGGTATAAAGCGTCAAAAATTGGAAACACTATTTGATGGGAAAAGAGACAGTTGTTCATGCTGACCATCAACCTTTACAGTACTTGCAGTCGCAAAGTAAATTACAATAGTCCGGGCATTTCAGATGGATGGGTTTCCTCCAACAATTTCACTTGGTAATAAGGTACAAGAAAGGTATTTTCAATAAAGTTGTTGATATTATTTCAAGGCATATTATTGGTGCTACTACTTTACTTAAGAATGATTCTATTTTACATGAGAGTTACATAGAACAGTATGCATCAGATGCTGATTTTAAGGATGTGTATGCTAACTTGAGTGAAGGGAATAAGGTTGAGGAAAATGATTATCACTTGCATAATAATTTTCTGTTTCATATGGGCAAGTTATGTATACCACAAGGGGAGAGACTAAGTGTCATGAGAGAAGCTCATTCTTCTCTTATTTCTGGACATTCTGGGGTAAGCAAAACGATGGCACATTTACAGAGGTATTGTTATTGGCCTCGCATGGTAGAGAGTGTTTCATGTTTCATTAGAGGTTGTTCATTATGTGCTACAAGAAAGCCTAGAAATAGGAATCTTGGTTTAAATAAGCCATTTATGGTACCTTCTAGACCATGGGAAAGTGTTTCTATGGATTTTGTTGGAGGTTTACCATTGTCTAGAAAGAAGCATGATTATCTTTATGTATTAGTTGATAGATTCAACAAGATGTGTATTTTTATGCCATGTAAGAAATCTATAACTGCTGAACAAACTATTGATTTATATTTTCAACATGTATGGGTTCATTATGGCTTGCCTACTTCTATTGTTAGTGACAGGGATTCCAGATTTGTTGGGAATTTTTGGTCCAATTTATGGAAGATGATGGACACCAAGTTGAAGAAGAGTACTGCTTTCCATCCACAAACATATGGCCAAACAGAGGTAGTGAACAAAACCATTGTACATATTTTGAGAGGTTATTGTAGCAAGCACCCCAAGCTTTGGGATGAGCACTTGCATTACATTCAACATGCTTACAATCGGGCCAAGCACTCTTCTACAAATACTTCACCTTTTGAAGCTTGTTTTGGGTATTTGCCTAAGTCACCTTTAGATTTCATTCTTGAGAAGGATGTTTCCATTGATGTGCATAGTGACATTGACAAAGCTCACATGTTTATTGAAAGAATTCAGCTCATACATCAGCAAGTTCAAGAACAACATGAAAAAAGTCAAGGCAAGTACAAGGAGAGGCATGATAAACACAAAATTGATCATAAGTTTGAATAAGGAGATGAGGTATGGTTGCATATTAGTAAGGAAAGAATGCAAGGAGAAGGTAAAAAGCTGAAGCCTATTTGTTATGGTCCATTCATGATTCTTAAACAAGTTGGAAATAATGCTTTTCAACTAGATTTTCCTGCATATATGCAAATGTATTCTGTTGTGAATGTAGAAAATTTACGTTTGTATGAACCTCCTTTAATTGCTGATCATGAAAGTGACATTTAGCTACCATCCATAGAGGATTTCTCGCTAGAATATTTGGATGAGCTGAAAGAGGATGCTTTCCTTGACAGGAGGATACACACTTCAAAGAGGGGAAGTGTCGATTATCTTCGGATTGTTCTTAAAGGTAGAAAACCGAGTAAGGCAAACGGATGGAGGTGGAAAAGGTGAGGGGTCTATACCCTCATCTTCTTAACAGATAATTGAAGGCTTTTGGGGTCGAAAAGCTTCCCAATGGGGAGATGTGATCAGGAGATCATGTCCAAGTTAAAAAATTGCTCAAAAATGGAAATTATCAGAATAGTTTCAATATGAATGACCGGAAAGGCCTCATCGCTACGATTCTGGTGCCATGAACGGTTCTCAAAACCGAGTTCGTATGAGAAAGTTACTGAGGTTTGAAATTGTCTAGTGACCTCCAAAACAAGACTTTTTGACTTAATTGATTATGTCAATTTTGGTAAAAAAATTATATGGCAAAGTTGATTTTTTTATTATATTATGGGCCTATAAGTGGGTGCCACGTGGCCTGCCCATAGGCTTCCACGTCGCCCCAGGCCATTGGATGAAAAGTCATATGAAAATTTTGAGGTTCATGGGTCTTGAACCCTCAACCCGACTCCTCGGGCAGGGCGACGCGACCGGCACACTATGGCAGATGTTCGTTGAATAGTTGGGCGGGTGTGAACGTATATTTAGGTCGGCATATGAAACAGGCAGAGGTGTTGGAGACTAGCCCCTCAAGGGCAGGCCTTGTAGCAATGTGATCAGACCTCGAACCATGGGCGTAAACAAATGTTGTGGCAGAGTTTGGGAAGGGGGCTAGCCCCAGTGCTAGCTGACACCATGTGAATTGTGGCAGAGACCGGGGGCTACCGCCCGGTAGTTACAATGGTGGTTAATGCCACCTATGTGACCACCCCAAAGACGTTAATGTGACAGTTTGCAAACTTATCCGCTCACCAAACAGTGACCACCTTTTTTGCATGTGAACACGCTTAAAATTTAACTTAACTGCTAGTTTGATCCGACGGTTCCACTAGCGGTCCACCTAATCAGGCGAAGATTACCAAAATAGTGGAGCTATCTGGAGTTCTCCCACTTTTAGTGGGGTTTTTGGGGGACATTGGGAATTTTTGTTGCAAAAGTCATAACTCTCTCAATTTTTGACCAAACAAGATGAAGTTTTAGTCAATTTTGGGTCTCTTCAACCTTCTAGAGAGTTTGGAATATGTTTCAGAGTGAATAGAGGTGATTTACAATAGATTTTTCTTCAGGGAAGAGTAAGGAGCCATCAGGGCCATCATGGAGGAGGCACTGTTTTGGGTTGTATTTCACTGTTTAAAGTGAAACAAAAGCCATTTCTAGCTATTTTCTATCTTCTGAAGTCGAATTTACAGTTGGGTTTTCCTGTTTAGGCATATTTTTCACTGTGTAACCATTTTGAGAAAATTAATAGAGCAATAACATGCCATTGGGGAGCCTTGGACCGACAGATGTAGCCCAAGAGGGGTGAACTGCCTTAACAATTTGTTGTGTTATGTTATGGTGAATTTTACTTGTTGTGTATTTTTGCTGTGATATGTTAAACAATAAATTTAAATAACAAATCCTCACACATAAAATTCAGAAACATTACCAAAAATACTTTTTTCAACCTGCAAGTCATTGAGAACACTTTTCACACTAAATTATATGGAAATGGATACTTTGCACAACATTACAAATAGTTCCATTTTCAGATCAGCGACTCTCGGATGGTAGCATAGGACATATCTAGTTGAAGGTTTCCCTGAAGCTTGCCTCCCTAAGATTTGGATAAAAGAATGCCATGCTTGGGGGGAATATCTGCCACTACTATGTCCATGACAAGACCCTTAGCAGGTATTTGTGCCATATTGACACAAATATCCTTGATTAAGCCCAAACACTTGACTCTGCTCGAATAAAATGAGTACAAGTCTTTGTAAGGTTTAATTATTTCTAGGTCTAATTTCTCCATCACAACTTTGGGCATGGGGTTGTGTGAGGCACCAGAGTCTAGCATGGTATTGTGTAATATCTTGTCATGCATGGTTAGGCTGATATAGAAAGGAGGGAAAACTCCTTCTTGATACTTTCCTTCAACCTTAGGTCCAAAAAACAACTCAGGCTCATCATTAGTCAAATTTAGACTGTCAGTATCATTTCCTAAGTTCAAGAACTTCATCACTTGGGATTTATATACTCCTTGAGTTACCAGTTCAGTGAGAGGCATGGTTATCTTGATTTTAGGAATATCTCCCTTAAAACTGAAACCTATTTGTATTTAGACATATTTACATCTGTCTTTTCAGTCATAACCTTTTCCACAAGTTTAATTCGTTGATTTTGATCAGGGGTTTTATACAACAGAATTTTTTTAGGGCCACTAGTATAGGTACTAAGGCAGCTTGAGACACTACTTTGCTGGCTGATTTTTTCTTTGTTCTGATCAGTTTTCTTAGCCATAGTGTTGACAGTGTCTGCTGTCCTCTTAGGACTATTTTTTGGAGCTTTCCTAGCAGCAGCGTCAATTTGGTTTCTCTTGTAGGCTTCTTGGTTTCTTTTTCTCCCAAGGTCATATTGCCTATGGACTTCCATGATGGAATTTTCAAGTCCTAATTGGTAATCTTCAAAATCTTCACGAATTGTTTGAGTTTGATCAAAGGCAAAAAGACTTGTTCTTTTTCTGTGAGAAAAAATTCAGCTTCATTATCAGAACTTATTAGGTTTACATTGCTATCTTCAGGTTCTTCAACCTCTCTTCCCTCTTCATTTACATAATTATCTTCGAAGGGCGACCTAATTTATTGATCATTTTCCCTTTGTTTGATTTGAAGAGTGTCTCTTCTGAAGCTTTGAGCTCTATTTCTATTTAGGGGATTGGCTTGATTTTCCCTAGGAGGTGTCCTTTCATTCAAGTTTATCCTTTATAACATTCTCTCCATGGTTCTCATTAGGCTGTCCATATTGGTATCTAATGAGGAGGTTGGGGGCATGGTTTTATATTTGTAGGTCACTCTCCTTTCTGATCTCATCCTAGCTCTCTTTTCAATCAAGTTGACCTCGACACTAATAGCTGCCTTTTGAATTTCTTCTAAAGTTTCAGGGTCTCTCTCTCTCAATTGGAATGTCATGTCCAGATCAAAGCCTTCAGGAAATTTCACTAGTGCTAGGCCTTGTGGGGGTTTCATGTGAGGTGGGAGGGCATTGTAGACACTGTTAAACTTGGTGCAATAATCTTGTACACTTTCCCGTACATTTGTCTTAATATTGTTATATTCAGAAAGGATTTGAAGGGGATTTTTGTTGATTTCCCATTTGTTTATGAAAGTTTGGTAGAGGGAAGGGAGATCATGTATTGTGTTAGGAGTTAATGATTTGAACCATTTTTTGGCCTCTCCTCCTAAGATTTGTGCAAAGATCCTCAATTTAATGGTTTCTTATTCTATTTCCATGTAATCAAAGGCATCATTTATCCTATCTACATGCCATTGGGCAGTGATGGATTCGGCTCCTGTGAAATAAGGGATCCTGGATTGGTAGTCATTTGGCAAAGGCACTAGAGTTTGAGGTAAGGCCAAGGGGCATACCAAGCTTCCATGATGGGAGCTAATGGAGGGTTTACAACAGGAGGGTTAGTGAAAGGAGATGTATGATGATGTAGAGTGGTTTGCATAGTGGTGGTATGGATGGATGTGGTAGAAGTACTTGGATCAACAAACTGATTCTGGTAGATTTGGTATGGAAAGTGTTAAAGTGATGGAGAAGCTGAAAGTCAGGTGGTGTGGAAGGAGAACCTTCTCCACTAGAACTCTGCTGCAAATCTATTGGCTCAAGGTCAGTTTGGTCAATATCAGTTTGTGACTTGATCTTGAAAAGGTTCTTTGTATGGTGCAATTCAAATTGGGGATCTTGCAAAGCTGTAAGATGTTCAAGTACATATCTTGCTCTGTGAATGGTCCTAACAGTGGTTAAGTTTCCAGATCTAGAAGTTTGACACAAAATCTTCTTTGGGTCATCAACTATGTTGGGAGGGTTTGGGTCCGAATGAGATCTGGTACTGATCCTATGTGAAGCCAGATTTCAAACTTAAAATTTAGAGAGGCTGAAAGTTTTAGGACTGTTTTCCGAAGGCTGACCTCTCTTAGTGCTTGTTAAACTCTCATAGTATATAACTGGGTTCATAAACTTCTCAGGGTTGGTTTGACACAAATCCAGGGAGTCAAACGAATACTAGTGAAGTAATAGGTCTACTGGAGGCTAGTGGAGTCGCTAGGTGGATATTTTATTGTTTTTAAGGATGTATTTTTATGGTCCACCACCAATAATTGAGAAAAAACCAATCTATGGATGTTTTGGGGTTTTATGAGTTTCCTTTAGGTAGCCCTAAGGTTTGTAAGAGTGTCCTATAGCTGAATCATCATTTTGCTAACATGTTGAAACAACCAGAGTCTACTCTTGGCTATTAGTTGAGTTCCTAAGCTTAACTGAGGGTTTAAATGAGTCTATAAGAGTTTCTTAGGCTACTATGTAATCAGTCCCACCATGATCGCCATAATGTTAGGGTCCCGTGATTTGGTAGATTGGTAGACCAAATGACAAGGTAACATGAAACTAGTCTTTGGAGTCCTCAGACCTAGCCTTCCTGGACTCAGAGAGGGCTCTCTCTATTAGATGCAAAGGATGTGTTCTTGTTTTCTTTTATATTTTTGATTTTAGGCTAGTTGTTAAGTGTAGGGTTTGTTGATTGTTTTGGTTGGGTAAGATGAACAGGTAGAACAGGTGGAGTGAGAGGTCTTTAAATCAATGGGATATGGAGTCAATGAAAGTCATGAGTATCTCAATAATGAATCAGAGGGCATTACAGGGCCAATATAGCAAGGTTAATGGATCCTTGAGGTGATGTGTGAAATGGGGTGGACATCAAGTTGGGGAAAATCAAGGTAGGGAAAAGGGCGATGAAGTATCCTTTGTCATTTACCCATAAACAAGAGGGTCTTAAATATTTTAAGCAAAAGATACTAATCATGAGATAGGGAAAACCATTTACTCAATGAAAATATTTAAACAAATAAATATCTAAGATAAACATTCCAATGAAACAAAGAAAGAAAGAAAAGCTTATCTTACTTAGTAATTTCACCTTCACAATTGGAAAAGATATAAGATGACACAATAAATTTAATCAATCAAAGAGGGAAATCCTAAACATTTTTTATCAAGCTATAAAGAACTATGAGTCAAAATGATAGGCATGGACAAAGGGCAAGATCAGAAGAAGACCACTTTGACTTAACCTAGCACGCAATACTTCAAAGAGAGGTTTAAAGACAAAGTTTAGACAGCTTCAAATAAGCAGGGCTTACCATGAATCATATTTGTAAGCTAGAATATTAATCCATAGGTGAAAAAAACAAGCATAAGGAGGTTTAAAGAGCAGCTAAGAATTATTTAAGCACACCCAACAGAGGAAAACATCAAGGCAATAGAAGACAGGAGGACTAAGGTGATTCAAGGAGCATTTCTCAACCTATACTTTTTTGTTCTATAGCAACAAAGAAGGATGAAATATAATGATAACAAGAAAAAATGAAAAAATTAAGGGTAAATCACCATTAATCAAGCTAAGGAATCCTACAAACAAGCTTCTCCATCATCAATCCAAGCAAGCCATTCATTAACTTCACAACACCAATTTCTTCTCCAAGCTCATAAAAACCATGTATTTCTCTCAAAGCTCATCAAATGCCAACATTTACAATGAAGCCATCATGCTCTATTTAACTCAAAAAAGAAGGGAAAAAACACTTGATAGGGTTGAAATAATTCAAAATCACCCATAAATGTCATTTATGCTTAAGAGACCATGCAAGGCCCAAGACACAAAATATCTCATGAAATAAATGCTAAAATAACTTCTTGCACCTAATTCTAGAGTGATTTGCTTCAAAAAACACTTAAAAATGATTTTGCAATAAATGAGTGTGTTTTTTTGACTTTTGGTCCAAAACACACTAAACAGTCTACTTGCGCAGTGCCACTTTTAGCAGAAAACATGGTCTTTTGCAACCAAGTTTTGGACTGCTTCCCGATGTCGGATTTGGCTCTGTGATGGCTCATTGGAAATATTGACGAGTATAATTTCCAAAAATTATTGTAGCTTCCTGATCTAGCTCCTATAGCCTAGTAAAAAATTTAAAAAACCCAAGACTGTCATTTGCGTAGCGCCAGGCTTAAAATAGCGGCATAAAGGTGAAAAAGAGGGGTTTTTTGACCTTTTGAGGGGTCAAAATTGCTCCAAATCATATGAAACTTGGTGAGTATAATTTAATAGGTGTGAGAAGTCCAAAAATGTTGAGTTATCCTCCTGAAGATTCTCCATGTATTAGTGTAGCGCTAGTGGCATTGCGCTAATGTGCCTTAAAAATCTCAAAAAACAAAAATTGCTCCAAATTTGATAAAAATTGGTGGAGACCTTCCTTAAGGGGACTTGGACAATAATTGAGAAGCCTCACCCAAAATTCCAAGTCTTTCATGCTCTTTTTCCTCCTTTAGGGATTGGGCTTCAAGGAGGGCTTCCTTCAGTTTTGCACAAACAGGCTTGTGCTTCTTTGCATAATACTTTGTCATCTTTCTTTGTAGCTCTAAGCCTTCATTTTCCTTCTTCAGCTTGGCCTCTAGGTGTATGTTTGCCCTCTCAAGCCATGACTCCTGATCATGTTCAATTTCCATGGCAAGGAGTTCAGTGAGGGAAAGTTGCTATGCTAGGGATGATTCCTCTTCATTCTGTTTTTCCAATGCCTTCCTTAACCCCATGGTTTTTGGCCTCTTCCTAGGTTATTCCTCTTCACCTTCACTTTCTTCATATGGGCCCATGTATTCTTCTAGTTTGAATTGTGATCTTTGGGTTTCTTTCTGGGCTTTGAGTGCTCTAGCCTCATAAATGGCTTGCTGGGCACTAATTTTCTTGTTTTGAATTTTATAGACGTGAATCACATCCTTTGCACTCTCCAACTTAGCTTCTAGGTCTTCTATTTATGCATTCTTGTTTTGGAGGAGGGAGTTTGAAATTATTGTTTAATTTTCTTCATCACTGTCTATGTGGATAAGTTCAAACTCCCTTTCTATTTCAGGATCCTCCTCTTCTACCTTTATCTACTGCTTACCCTTTTCCATCTTTTCTTTGCCTTTGTAAAGCCTTGGAGTTGATGCAGATGGCAAGGTCCCTTGCCTTTTGGAGGCAAAAAACACTTTCCTTGGCCCTCTGTGGTAAGTGCATGCAAGAGGAGTGATGGTGGTTTTGGAGTTGTCTTCATCATGGTTGTGATCCTTGGTGTTGTCACCATCTCCTTCACCTTCACTATGATCCCCATCAGTCATCTCATGCTCTATTTGATCACTGATTTCTTGACCTTCAACACCATCATCATCATTACCTTCCTTACTGCCTTCTGTGTTATAGCTTTGGTCTTCATTGGGACTATCAGCCCCTACACTTGCTTCACTTTGGCCTTCTTCATTACTAGGCTCCTTTTCTTCATCATCCCCTACATCGCTGTCATTCTCATGTTCACTAAGAGGCTGATTTGTGTCATGACTATCTCCTTTTCTTTCGTGTTCCTCATTGCCTGTCCCATCAGTGTCAACCTCCTTGTCAATGTCCTCTTCTTCAAACTCTGTTTCTACCTCATCATTATACTATTCATAATTTGTTTCCATGGACTCTGCCTCATCATGATATTCTTGGTTTCCAACATTGTCATCAAACTCATCTTCACTATGATCTGCCTCCTCTTCCTCTTCTTCATCCTTTGTTTTATAGTTGGTTTCTCCTTCTTCAAAACTCATGTCATTTTCACCATCATTTCCCTCTTGCTCTTCCTCATTAATTTCTTTCTCTGCCTCACTGATTTCATCACCTTCACCCTGATCTTCATGTGATTCTTCATTGCCACTTCCTGCTTCACTTGATGCACCAAGATAAGGAGAGGAAGGGAGGTTTGCTTGTGGTGAGTGTACTTGTGCAGATGAGGAAGGAAGATTTGGTTGATGAGGAGGCTGTGGGTTAGTAAAGGCTTCATGGGTTATGAAAACATCCCAAGGCATACCCTACTGCTCCAACTGATGTAGTACCACCATCTTGATTAGGGATGGTGGAACAAGCTATGCATTTGTTGTGGGCGATTCCTCCTCCGGATAACAGAAGGCATTTTATCAATGCTCCTATAGAGATAGTAAGGTAAGTTTTGCACCTTAGCCCCTGTGAAATGCATGAGAAGTTTGACATGATAGGTATAGAGCCTGGAGTACCTCCCCTCATAGGTGAAGTATTTCATGATAACCAACATCAAGGATGCAAATCTGTGTTTGAGGTGTGAGAAAGAAAAAACTGTTTTGCTGCCTCCTCTATACCTTGCTTTGATAAATGGCTCTAAAAAGTCTTTGTCAAATTTTCCCTTTTTAAACCACTTTTCACCCACAGCTAGGATACCTGCGGCCTCAAAGATGACACCTGCTGAGATCTTAAAATCCACTCTTGCAAGGCTTGAGTGCTTGTTGTGTTAATTGAGAATGAGGAGCCTTGTAAGCTCAGGGTGGCTCTTTAATTTTTTGATTCTCTCACCAAATTGAAAACATCTTGCATTCTAAAAACATGAAAGGATCCTAGGAGAGGAGGTGATGGCCACTATGCTTTGAGGTTCCAATCTATTGACTGTTATGTTTTGGTCTCAAAGGCCTTTGATCTTTATCACGGCTACTGCTTTTCTCAACTCCTGACATGGTAATTGGGGATGTTGTTTGACAAATTAGGGTTTGGTCAAGCAAGGTGAAAAAGGTGATGGAGTCAAATTTGGAGAATGAGTGGTGTGGAAGCTAGGGTTCTTAGGCTTTAGTTGCCTTGTAGCTTTAGGAGGCCTTCTTAAAAGTGAATTGCAGTAACCCTAACTTAGTTTCCCTTACATGACATTAATTGGTTTCAAGGAGGTTTAAAAATAAAGCTCCTTTGCATGCAGGACTTAGGGTTTACCTCACTTAGGGTTTGAACACTTTAAAGCCACAAAAGACCAAAATTAAGTTGAAAATTTGTTTGGGGACAAGGAGAAAATGCCACTTACCAATTCTTGGCTCTTCTACAGATCTTGGAGGCGAATGAAGGACACAAATTTGAGTTAGGGCAAGAGATTTTTCTTTTTGAAGGTTCTCTGTATTTGTGCAGTGCCTTTCCCGAGCTGTCGGGTCAGCCCATTTGCACAGTGCTGGCAGGCCTGCACGATGGTTAGAGCAGCGCTGGGCGCGTGTAGTGTCTTCCGTTCTCCGGGTGATTCGGGCCCTTGTTTGCGTAGCGCTCGGGATTTGTGTAGCGCCGGGGCTGATTAGCGCAACGTAGTGTTATCCTGAACTAGCGGAGGTCCGGTTAGCGCAATGTTGGCCTGTATTTGCATAGTACCAGTGGTTTGCGTAACGCCAGAAATACTTGCACAGAAAATGGTAAAAAACACTATGTTTTTTCTGCTGAAGCTTTCTTGTCTCCACCAAGTGCAAATGAGTTTGAAATGAAGATTAAGACACCTTTATATCCTTTGAGATAAATAAATTACACTCATAAGCCCACTTTTACTATGTTTTCTTTGGGTCACTTTATAACTTTCACTAATGTCTCCTTGACCCTTTTTGCAGGTGCCCACAACTTTTCCCAAATAATTCTCTGAGTAATGGTGTACTAAAATATGAAGATACCCCCCTATTTTGGTTTTGAAATTTAGGGGATTGTCCAAACTGTCTTTGGCATGCTTTTGACAAATTGAGAACATTGTTTTTTATCCTTTTTGGCCTTCTTAAGTGTAATTCATCTAAGCATGAGTTTCTAATATTTCACTGATACATTTGACAATGATGTGTCTTTGGTGGGAAAGGTTAGCAAGTTATACTATTTTATGTCTTCCCTTAGCCACTTCTGATTTCTACAGGTGCCTATAGTACACTTGCCTTTGATCCCTTAGTCCCTTTTTTGGAGTTTGACACCGCATTTTTTGAATATTTAACCTATGCTTAGCATGATTTTCTCCTTTGGCACTTTACCTCATGTTTTCTTCCTTTGATCATTTTTAAGACATTCACTGTACTAGGAGACCTAGGCTCCATCACACTAATACTCTCTTCCATTTCTCCCTTTGATGCAGGTGAAGTAGTGTTGTTTTTTGACAAACCTCAAAAGCCACCTTGAAAACCCTTTGAATGCCTTCTACTATTATGAAGGAGGAATTATCATCTGATTTTGACCTGTTTTGTCCATCTTTCAAAACTCTTATGTTTTAGGGCTATTAGAGAAAAATAAGCAGTGTTGTCTTCTAAGTTCTCTATAGCCCTTTCAAGTTCATTTATTTCCGTTCAGTTCACCTCACCTTTTTACCTTATTCATTCATTATTCACGAAGATCTTCAATGTGTTCTTAACTGTGTTGAGCTGTCTTCTGTCCTTGTGGTCCTTGTGATTTTCCTTTGCTTGGCAACATTGTCTTTGTCAATCAATCACAAAACCCTGATTTTCTTTAAACATATGCCTGCTGCCTTTCTCTTTGCTATGGATGTCTTCTTGTGATGATGCATCTTATTACCTTACCTCTTTTATGCTAATGGCTATCTTGATCATTTTTGCAAAAATGTGAACAAGGGCAGTTGTCCCTTGTAGAATTTGTGCTTTGGCCAAAGAGGCCTTCCCTGAAGGGTTTTTGATTAGTTTTGGACAAAGTTACTTGACCTTATTGTTCTTTGAATGCAGCATCTTTACACAGAAAAAAAAAGGATTTTAGAGCATCAAATCAACCCGATGACCTATGAAACCTTAGGTGACCTAGTGGAAGGTTATTTGGACTTGGACTTTGACTAAAAAACTTGGCTTTGAGGTCATCAAGTGTAAAACAGAGTTTTTGATAGACTGATGTATTGAAGATCCAAAATCCAAAGTTCTTGATTTATCTAAAGAGCCTACATAGATAGTTTTGAGACCATCAGTGTTTGGGGTATTTTTGGAGATATAAGAGGGCTGGTTGATTGGTGGCCCTAGGTAGCGGTGGAGGGGTTAGGCAAAACAAAACAGAGGATTGAGGCCAAAGGTGACAAAACATAGACAAAATGAGTGACATGAGCCCATGATGAGTCTTATGGGATTGGCGAGCTGAGCTTGACATGATGGGATGTTGAAATAGTGAAAAATTTATGCTAAGGATAGTGAAGACAGTGAGATTTCTAGAACTCACAATGCTATTGAACTTTATTTCTAGAAATCTAGGATAAGTATTTATTCATCTACAAAAGCAAGAATTAATGATGACTAACATGATGTACCTTGGTTCCAACTTTCATCATTTTTAGCTGCCTTGGATCAAGTAGAGGACATCATAATTTCCCTTTGAATTGTTTGTTTCTTACGTGCTCGACTCCAACCCCTTATTGCATGATTAAGAATAATACATTTGATGGTCCGGTGATCCAAAAAATTATACTAGTGATTCCTGGGTGAGTGTGAGATGTTTCAGACCACATGAGGGTGTGGCCCTTCAGGTAGCCCCCCACATGCCTGAATAACCTCAAATTATGCTTCAACCTTAGATGAAGTTCTAAAAATGTGATGGTTTTAGTTCCAGCAACTTGCAACACCCACAACTTGCATGTCTCCTTAAGATGATCCATCCATGTCTTCAGAGCCCTTCTTGTTCAGCAAGGCTTGTTTGGTTGTTGTACCCCCTCTCCATATCAACTTGAGGGGAATTATGTCTCATGTACTTAGATATTATTGTATTTAGTTTGAGCCTCTATTTTTCCAGGCACATTATGTATATGGGATTCATTGTATTATGTCATGGCCTATTGATGCGAATAAATGATGTATTATGTACTTTGTAGATTAGTCCACATTGTTGGGCTCACCATTATTCTTTGTACTAAGCTATATTGGTGCATATGGATATGCCTCCCTCGCCTCATTTGAGATCATGTAATCACAAATAAAAGGAGACTTATACTAGTTTAGTAGGTCTCACCCCCTCCATTTTGTCCTTCCTTGCATTGCTTTAGTCATCTCTCTCTCTCTTTGAATCCCCTTTGGTGTCTTGTGGAAGTGTAACTTACAACGTATTTCGGTCATACAATTTTCTCCTAATGCTCGTACGTTGGGGGGACATCTATTATCACTAAAAAATGATCACCTATCCATGTCTAAATAGGTGGATCGAAATACACCATTTGAGTTTAATTTTACCATAGTAAAATCACTTTCACTATAAGAAATAATTTAATAAACCACTGTTATTAAGTTATTTTCTATTAAAACCCATGATAATAATTAAATAAACCCTTATTTATTTAATTTTCTCTAGGAATAATTATTAAATCATTATTTCATAATTATTCCTTGTCACATTTGACTAAATCACCTAGGAATAATTAAATAAATCATAAATTATTTATTTTTCCTTAACTCCATCCTTGGAATAATTATTTAATAGTCATTTCATTTCACACCTTTCTTATTATTCATGAAATAATTAATAAATAATTTTATTTGTTAATTATTTCTAAATAAATATATTTAACTATTTTAAATATCTTTGCCCTCTCCAAAAATATAATAAAGTATTCCAAGCAGTTAGATCTAGATTTTGGTCAATAATATTTTTATTATTCTCCATTTTCGAGATCAATCCAATACTTTGCTATAAATATGAGGGGTTTTCGTTCATTTCTCACCATGATCATTATCATTGCCACCATTATCATCACATACCTTTTGAGCTCCCATTTTTGAGTTCTACATTGTTTGGGTTTTCACACATTTTAGAGAGAAATATGTGAATACTAAAGTGATGAGGACATCAAAGGACCCATCCCATTGAGGGGGACTTACCACCCTTTGTAAATATCCTTCGCCACGTGTCATTAATAAAATATTTTTCTTTCAAAGCTTTTCCAAGATTGGGTTATTACAATAGATTTATTTATGTTGTTTATTCTTTTAGATTTGCATACATATATCTTCCTGTAGGTTTTTGTCACATATTTTTTGCAAATCTAAAGTATAAGTAGCCACAATTATTGTTAACATCACTAGTCACTTGTGACTTAAGTGAGATATTTTTGGTATACCTTCGAGGAAATTTCATACTAACAAACATAATTGGGTGCTTCTATATTGTAGTTGTGTTGAGCTAATTATTGCAAAGAATTTATTCCAATGTTCATATTTTTCTAGTGGACAAGGTTGCAAATATTGCTAAACAAATATTGTGTATGCAAAACAGATTATGGATAAAGCATCTCTACATTCGATATTGTTAGTTATAATATTTGTAAGCTTCTAATATAATTTACGTGCATTATGTTGATGAACTAAGATTCCCATGAATCGATCGTGTGAATGTTGATTAGGTGCAATCTTATGTATGACCCGAGGCTTATCGTATGGACTTTCGAAGCCACAAACAAGATCTTGACCTTTGGAATTTAAGGCATGTTCTGAAGGTTGTTGTGTTGTCTATCCCACATCCTTGTAGACCTGTGTTAAAGAAAAGTCCCATACTATCTTTTGTACTCTAAATTCTGGTTAAGGGTTTTTGGATTAAATTATTTGAATAAATATCCTTATCTTTATCTAAGGAACCATAATTCAATGAATTAGGCTAGATTCTAACCATGTATATGATCACTTCATGTCATCTGGTCAAAGATCTATTGGGCACATGCTAAGAGAGAAAATTTAAAATTAGTGGTAGAAATATTTATGCATATACTCGTCATATTCAGTACACAAGGGGAGTTGTATTGGTTGAACATGACGTGTACATCCAAGGAACACATCAGTAGTATGAAGCGGAAAGGGGTTGTTTATTATTGACATGAATACCTTGTTATCTATCCAATTTTCATAAGCAACAATACTATATTTTATATATGTCAGTCTGAATAATTTTACATGAAGATATATGGTTGAGAAAAAAATTTACCAACTATGATTTTGTGCTCTATTAAGAATTCTTGAGCTATGTATTGCTCCGGTTTGGAAAAGGAATGATTTGGCTGCAAATATTTTTGAGACAGAGAAAAATTTATTATGTAGTTGATGCTTTAAGTTTGGTGACATCAAGATCACTTATGGTGCAATAAATATTTAGGGATTGATGTAATGTTTGATAACAGGTTGATCTATCCTAAGTATACACTAACAAATGAGTCTTTGAAAATGTAGGGTTTTTTATTGAATGTATGAATTGGTTGGCAAGGGTTATGCCAGTGTGTAGTGCCATTAGGCTTTGCATTGATGACTAATTAATGTTGAAGGACTGCTCTATGGGTTTCATAGTGAAAATTATTGTATTACTGACTTGATCTTATCTCATAGGAATATGGTAGAGATCAGAGATTGTTGGATATTTTTGAAAGCAGGGAATGAGCTACTATATATATTACTAATAATGTGTTTTTCATGGCTGTCACACTATAGATATATGTTAGTGATTATGAATAAATGAGAGTTGTTGACAAAGGATTATGGGAAGCATCTTGATACAAGTATGGATTATGAAGAAATTGTGTAGTTAAAATGAAGTAACTATTACAGGATTGAAATTATATTGATACAAAGACACTAAGTAGATTTTGAGGAGAAGTAGATTTGGTTGTTGAGAAAAGTTTAAATTTGCAGAGAATTTTATTATTTGTATCGTTTCCAAGCAGAGGTAGATCCAATTTGAAAATATATAAAACATGGTCCGCTTGCTGAATAGGGTGTCAGGGTGGTGTAAGGAAGGAGTTTAGAGTCTCCTTCAAGTCAAAGTCTGAGAAAAATTCAGGGCGACATGGTCGTGCTAAGGAAAGTTGGATCCTGTGTAGGGCTTTGGATCATCCTTTTAGTCAAAGCTAATAAAAATAGGGCGTTGGATCATCCTTACAGTCAGAGCTGGTAAAATAGAGTGTTGGAGCATTCTTCTAGTTGGAGCTGGTAATTCAGCGCGTTGGAGCATCCTTTAGTTTAGAGCCTCCTTTTGTTCATGCTAAAAATCTTGGAAGTTGGAGGTTCCTATTGATTTAAATTTTGAAGTCCTATATTAAGAAGCGTTCAATGGTTTTCTCTTGGGAGGGTTTCAACCTAAAAATCTCTTGTCTAATGCCTTGAATGTTGTGCATTATTGAATGTAGTTGTTATATGTTCATATGATGTGATGCTAACTTATGTTTTAATCTAATGCTAATGATAATCAATTCTTTGTGAAGTTAAAATTAACATATTGAAGTGAAATAGTGATTCACCCTCCTCTTAGTATTTCCAACAATTGTTATCGGAGTAGGTTCCTTCATTTGTAACTTAATAGTTGGAAAACAGATCTCAGAAGTGTAGAGATGGGAAAGTCAAATAAGCACACATACAAATGATCAAAGGAAGTCTCTGATATGTCAATAGTATCTAGGTCTATTACAACCAATGAAGAAATTCAAGTTGGTTATCCAATTCCTAAGTTCGATGAAGACAAATATGAAATATGTGAATCCATAATGACAACTTATTTGAAAGCTCATGTAAGTGATGTTTGGCGCTCTATTGTTTCTAGAGTCACATCTATCGATGAATATAGAAGGTACAATACAAAAGAACTGGATGTCATTCTAATATCTTTTCCAAACCTTGTAAAACCCAAGTAGATCAATGCTCATCAACCAAATTTTTTTGGAAGAGGATTCATGATCTATACTCAAATAATCATGCAGGTCAAGATGAAGAAAATGATGATGATTGTGATTTAGATGAAGTATATGAATAAGAGGAACTATTAGTCAACATGGAGGGATAATTGATCAATGCCTTATGTGATCTTAACAAAGCAATAAAGCAAAATCAGGCACTTGAAAATGATGTTTCCCTTCTAAGACTTCAAGTGCAAGAAGTTGAAAAGAAAGGGAAAAACTTAACAAGCCAATTAAAGGAATGTATTCATAAGTACATAGAAAAAGTTGGTCAAAATAAAAAGGACCTTGATGCATCTCTAGTAGAAATAAATAGGCTTAGAAAGGAAAGTGAAAGGAAAAAGGAACAAATGCAAGATTTTAACAAAGTGACAAAAAATGTCATCCTTTAAAACGACAAGTAAAGGAGGAAAAAGAAAGAAGAAAATTATTGAAAATCCAATTTCAGGAATATATTGCTCAAAAGAAAAGGGAAATTGATGCTACCCTAACTTAAATAGACACGCTCAAGGAATGGCAGAAGGAAAAATTGTAGGATGACGAAAGGAAGAATAATGTCATTTCTCAATTGAAGATGAAGATGTAGATGAAAGAAGAATATGTAACCCCTTTCAATGAGGACACAAGATCCAAACCCCTGCAAATAAAGTTTTATGAGAAGCCTAACAATAAGATCCTTCAAAGATCAATCAAGGTCAAAAGAAGATAAAAGGTAATGCTACTCCAAGCAAAAATACTGAAATAATTAAGGACACATATCAACAAAGTGTTGTACCTCCTCCAAGATTTTTTTTTATAGAAGACTGTCAAGATATGACATCTCATACAAGTACCTTAGTGTGTTTAATGGTTATTTTTTCTCATGTTCTAAATTCATGCATATGGCTAGGGATTGTAGACATTATCAAAACCCTAGAAGAAATTTTTTAGGGCATATTTCAAAAGGACTTTGTCAGAAAAAATTAGATGTCATTTTCTTTGTCATTCAAGTACCATATAGAGTGATTCAAATGCCATAACTAAGGACATATAGCTCAAGAATGCAGATACAAGATGTAATCCTACATGAAGGAGAACTCTAATATCAAGTACAATAAGGTATGAAGAAGAAAACAAAATAAAGAAGATCAAGTGAATGAAAAAGTCTCAACAATCATGCTCTTAGGATTTGTAAAGTCACAATACTATGATGAATAAATAGGGACATTGGAAGACGTCAAGGTTCAAGATGATCTCGTTGTAGAGCTATTTCATACATTATTCTAAATAATCTAGTTTGTTGACTCCTATCCTATGGATGTTGAATAGGGGGGGTTTAAGTAGTAGTGGTTACTAGTTTGAAGATATATCTTTTAGAAGGTTAACATATGGAAGATAGGAATAATTTTTTAGATCAGACATATTTTTTAGCTGTATGGAATAGTAGGATAAAATTGCAGGAGGAATCACGGTAAATATTTTTGGCAATGCATATTGATAGGAGGAATTAGTTATGGTAAGTTGTGAAATGTGTTACACCATTTTTTGGTCATCTAACCTATTATCATTAGATGGACCCAAGTACACCATGTAAGACCAGTTTTACCCTAAGTAAAACTGCTTTCACTATGTTAAAACAAGAAACCCCAAAAGGAAATATTAAACAAACCCATATTTGTTTGATTTTCCTCATGAAATAATTAATTAAACCATAATTTAATTATTATTCCCAGTCATGTTTAACCCAAAATCAAAGAAATTAATTAGATAAACCTTTATTTATCTTATTATTTTCTAGGAATAATAATTTAAACCTTATTTAGATGATATTCCTTGTTAAATATGACCAAATCACCCATAAATAATTAAATAAATCACTATTTATTTAATTATCTTTCAACCACTTCCTTAAATAATTAAATAAATCATTATTTATTTGATTATCTTCTAACCGCTTCCTTAAAAAGATAAATAAATAATTTATTTATTTATTTTTGAAAAATTAAGGGATTTGACCCAAGTCAAATACCTTTTCCCTCCAACAAATATAATAAAATATTCCATAAAAAGTGGATCTAGATCTGGTTAACCCATGCACCAAGATCTAGAATGACCCAATATTTTGTTATAAATAGGAGGGTTTTTCCTACCATTATTCACCTTTTGTTGCCTATTAGATCACTCTCGATCTATACACTTGGTCACATATCTCCATCATTTGCTCCCATTGAGCTCTACTCTTTGCATTGGGTTTTCTACATCAACTAGAGAGAGAAATCTTAGATCTGAAGTGCTGAGGACTTCCAAGAACCCATCCCACTGAGGGGAATTGGATACTCCTTCTATTTTTCCTCACAGGTGCCCCATTAATACAAAAATTCTTTCAAAAATTGTTCTTGTCTTGTCTATTGGTATATGGAGCAAACCCTCGTTTTTACTGCTTAATGTCTTTCCATGCATAGATCTGGTATTTTGCAGCTCTTTTCTTGTATAACTAACCGCCGATCTGAAGATATTGGCAGCCACTTTTGTTGTTAGGGATATTAGTTATGCATAGCTAAAGTGGTCCTTTTTCGTACACTTCGACAAAGGATTCATACTAACAAATGGCGACTCCACACGGGTTTTAAATTACGACCGCTGTCATTTTTCATATTCCTGCATATCCAGCTACTTCAGGCCCTAGGGCTTCTTTTCAGCTGCTTATTTTTCCTCTTTTTATGTCATTTTTCTCACATAAAACCCTAAAAACTTAAAATTTCTAACTTCCGTGTGTTTCTGGCCCTATTGCGCAGGTAAGCGACACCAGCCGCAACTGAGACGGCAACTTTTCTGAAAATCTGCCGCCGAGACAACCGGAACTGGGGGTCGCACTTTTTGGCCCTAAACCTGCGACCTGGACCTCCAGGTCGCACTTTTCAGCCTGTTTCCTGCGACCTGCACTGAAATCAGGTCAGAAACTGCGACCTGCCATTTTTTCAGCAATTTTTCTGCAATTTTTCTGGGTTTTGCTGCAGCTTCTGCCAGGGTCCTCCAGCCTCTGTCTCAGCCCGTTTTGACCAAGTTCTAATCTGTTTTTACTCATCTAAGTGGGAACCTCGCCCCCTAGGGCTTTAGTACCCTCCACTTTTTTTGGAAGAGTTTTAAGTTGTTTCAGCCGTCTATTTTTCAGAGCTTCAGCCTCCTTTTTTCCAGATCTGTTACCTCCCTTTCAGATCCTTTGAAATCAGCCTTTCTTCCTTTCAAATCACCTCCTGTCGTTTTGTTTGGACCTACTTTCTGGGCCTCCCCCTTGCCCCCTCCGTTTTTTGCTGATTTCCTTCCTTTTTCCAGCCACCTTGCCTCTGTCTCTTGGCTGTGATCTGCACCTCTTTTCAGCAGCTTTGTCCTCTAGATCCCTGTCCCTTTCGACCCTAGATCTATTGACCTCTTTTTATGTGTGTTTTGAGTAGATTTTTTCCCTCTTTTAGAGTAGTTTTGAGAGACCCGCCTTTTTGGGTTAGATTGATGCATAGTTAGCTGTTAAATGTTCTGTCCTTTCAGCAATCTATATTGTTCTATGCAGATTTATTTTCAGTTATGTAGCACACTTTTTATTGCTCTCAAAACGAAAAGGGTTTAAAAATTAAAATTAACGCACACCACACATTGACCCTAAGTGAAGAAGCGCCTGGTTAACACCGCCTGGCAAAGACTCTAAAATCAATTGTCACTGCACCTTATCTGCCCTTGACATCGCTTGATTCTGTCCCTTTCTGCCCTTGTCGGTTTCCTTCTTCCTGCCGTCATTGCGCCCCCAAGGCGCCTTTCCTGGAGACTTCTTGGCCTTCATCCTCAGTTTCCGGTCGATCGACCTGCTCCGCCCCGCCGTCGTCGAGCCAGTCCACCTTCGAGTCCGCACTCCGACTCCTCTCCTGATTCATCGGGTCCTCCTTATCCTCCTGGTTCTCCCCCTGTCACCTTCACTATGTCTGGTCCAGGGCCTAACGCTAGCGGTTCTCCCGGCCCTAATGCCGGCCCTACTACTAGCGGAACCGCCACAAGAACTACCCCGGCCACCCCTGTGCTGCCGTACATTGCAGGCCTCAGCCTCCCCGATTTCCATCAGTTGATCAATGACCCCATTCACCACAATGCTAATTGGCCCGCTATGCCAACCAAGCTCCCCTCCGACATCCCTAAGTTTGAGGGCCTTAATGGCGAAGATCCAACCAATCATGTCCGATCTTTCCACATGTGGTGTTCCTCCAATTCCATTACCGATGACTCCATCTGTCTTCGTTTGTTCCAACGCACGCTCATCGGCGAAGCTTCTAAATGGTATGTCGAACAAGCCACCTTTACCCATACCACCTTTGAGACTCTTGCCCAAGCCTTTTTGTCGTACTTCCAGCTTCCTCTCCGATACGATACTGGCACGGAGCTCTTGACTTCCTTCAAGCAATCCTCTTCAACACGCCTTTCCGCCCATGTTCAAGAATGGCGAAGAAGACGGAGCTTATGTCGAGCCCCTCCCTTCGAAGATCAGGTTTACATGGACTGGTTCCTTCGCACCCTTCCCGCTCCCATCGGCAAAGATGTCGCCTCTCACTTTCCTCAAACTGAAGAAGCCGCCCTCCAAATAGCCTTGAAATTTGACCTGATCTACGCTCAATCTGGTTATGTTTATACCGTTCTTCCTGACCTCCCCAGGCCCGGTGGCGCTAACGCCCCGGGGGCATCTCATTCCGCCGACGGTATCGTTGGAGCCCTTTCCCATCCATACGCTCAACCTCCTATGGGCTATGGTCTCCCTCAGGGAGGGGCCAGCTCCTCCAGCACTCTTCCCCCTCCCAGTAGCATGTATCCAGGATACGGCATGCCTCCTCCTTTTGCCCAACCTCCTGCTTACCTCAATGTTGCCCAACCTACCCATTACCCTTATCCGCAGCCTGGTGCGCCAGCTCCTCCAGCATATGCGCTTCCTCCTCCCTTGCCTCCTCAAACCCAGCACCAACACCTACAACCCCCTCCAGGGCAAGTGTTTGCACAGCAGGGCGCGACTAATCCCCCTTCTTCTCAAAGAAGGCGGAGAGGCAATCCAAACCAATCTACCCCTGGTACCCGTGGACCCAATCCTGGTGTGGACCCTAACACTGCCAACCAGCAACAAGGCACTCAGCCCAAGCCGGACAGGCCGCTTCGCACAAGTAAGCCTTGTTCGTGTTGCGGTGTTTATGGTCATTACACCCACGATTGTCCCCTCTTACCCCAGATGCGGCAGATGTGGGAGTCTCAAGCCACATTGCGCGGACAACACGCCTTCCCTCATGCTCCTCCTAATGTGGCCACTACCCAACCAGCTGTGTTTACTGATCCTTTCCCTCAGCAAGGATTCGTGGCTACCCAACCGCCCGACAGCCAGGTAGCCGCCCCCCCTTCCCTTTCTGGTTCCTCTGATTACCAGATCCTTATGATGCACTCCGATCCTAACCCGTCCGTCGATCTTCACCTTCAAACTCGGTCTCGCCAGTACTCCAAGCCTCCTGCTCAGTCTGCTCTCGAGCCTCCTTCTTCAGGTTCTCCAGAGCCTCTTTCGTCACCCAGTGGCCCCTTACATATCCCTCAACCAAAAGTTGAGGTTCATACCAAGATACCTAAGGGCCCACTACGTCGAAACGCTGCTCCCAGTCGAGCTGCCCATTCATATAGCATAGTAGATGATTTGGCGCAATCTCCTGCCGCCATTTCCACACTGGAGCTCCTCCAGTCATGCCCTTCCCAAAAGAAGGCTCTACTATCTGCCGTGGGCACTGTAGATTCTGCTGATGACCAAATGATTGTTTTCGACACCACTCAATCGGACCATCCTCCTCTCCCTCCTTCCGTCCCCTTCCAAATCCCAGTCAAAATCCAGAACGCCAACGTGTCCCGGTGTATCATTGATGAGGGGGCATCCACATGCGTGATGTCCGCTTCGGTTTGGAAGCAACTCGGATCTCCTGAGCTGGCCCCTTCCACGATCACCCTTCGAGTGTGGGACGGTCATGCCTCCCAGCCCATTGGCCTGTTCCGTAATTGTCCTATCACCCTTGCCGGTAAGACTGTTTGCATTGACGTCGAAGTCATCGACGCCCCGCTATATTACAACATTCTACTGGGGAGAAGCTACACCTATGCTATGTCTACTATCCCATCCGCGGTTTTCCGCAAGATGTCTTTCCCCCATAATGGAAAGATAGTCACCATTGACCAGTTGACATATCATGAGCCAAAATCTCAGACCTCACCTGAGACGACCATCTCTTCTGTAGCCAACAAGCAAACCGTCGATTCCTTGACCAGTGTCTGCCCCAACGTTTACAAAGATTCCTCCCTGCTTGGAACTTTCCCTAACCTTCCTCCTGCTCCTATCACTGATCCCAGCTTATCGAATATTTGCATGATGCAATCGTCTCAGGCTGTTCTTAAGCGGCCTGCCTCGGCTAGTCAGCAACCTCCCCCTTGCCCTCCGCACCCCGCTCCTAGCCATTCCTCTCAGCCATCCGAACCTCCTCCTTCTAGCCCTCCCCCTACAGCTGGTATCCCCGAACCCCTTTATTCTCCTGGAACGGTTCCCCCTGGCCTTAACCACCTCGGAGCCGTCCCTCCTGGTCATTACCCTGCTAGGCAGATACCTTTCCTGGCTCCCCCTCCCGGAGTATTTTCTGTCCCCGTCATGGCCACCCTCTCTCTCCCTAACCTGACCCTCGGCATACCCGTCTGGTACATTGACCCTCCAGCCGCTACCCCTCCCGGTCACCCCAAACTTTACCTGGCTTTGACACCGGTTCAACCGGTCCCCCTCACCTCCTCCGGGCCCCCCGCACCTCCACAGGACCCTACCCCTGTGGTGCCAGCCCCCGGAAAGAAAGGCAAAGCTCGTAAGGGGGCAACCCATCAGGACCAGGCCGCCCCGACAACTCCTACCCCTCCGCGACCACCAAAGCCCGCCATCCAATGCGCTTTGTGTGATATCGTCGGTCACGCCACTCATATGTGTCCTGAATTGCCGCACCTCAAGATTCTGGTCAACGAGACGTTTCCCGACTCTGACATCCCAGAAGTCTACGTCACTATCCCAGACTCTATCCCGAAACTCAAAAACTTGCGCACAAACCACCCTTGTGCCTTGTGCAATTTTCACGGCCATTACACCCACCTCTGTCCCCGCCTTGATGAGTATCGTTCCTCCTTGGACATGTACCGCCAATTCAAGGCCACTTCGATAGGACCAGAGAACCTTCCTACTCCCATTCACATTCCTCCTCCCGCTATCGAGCCAACGGAGCCGTCAACCACCATTTTGTACCTGTCATCCTCCTTGCGAGATAGTTCACCTGCCCTTCAACCTGCTGATCCTCTCGGCTCCTCAGCCGACCCTGGATCTGTTGATATCGCACATCTGAGCCCTTCTCCTCTTGATGACCCGTCTCACACCACCACCTCCTCGGGTGACCTTTCTTCCTCCAGTCTTCCCATCTTCCAGTCTGATGAAGACATTATGGAAGCCATGACTAACCCGGACTTTCCGTGGGACGATATGCACCATCGCGCATACTTCCTCCCGCAGCAGTCCCATGACCAATTTGCTGTGGAAACCAAAGACTTCATCCCCAATACAGTCGATTGGTTCAAAAACCCCATCCCTTCACCCGATGCTTTCGAAGAAGGAAACATGGCCAATATCTCTCCTACCATCAAAATTGACATTTCAGTCACACCAGGTATCGAAGAATATATCACCTTAGGCGCCCACTGCACCCTGGAAGAAATCGAAGCTTACACCAAGCTTTTCAAAGAATTCTATGATATTTTCACCTGGTCCTATTCTGAAATGCCCGGACTCGATCCCGCCATTGTCGAACACCATATTGACACATGGCCTGATGCCAAACCAGTCTGTCAAAAGTTGAGACCCATTCATCCTTCCAGACGTGACACTATCAAAGCCGAAATCGATAAGCTCAAGCAGGCTGGTTTCATTTACCCCATTGAATACACCACTTGGGTGTCCAACCCAGTTCCCGTTCTTAAGAAACAAGGCACCATTCGTGTCTGCACGGACTTTCGCGACTTAAACCAAGCTTGTCCCAAAGACAAATTCCCCACACCGTTCATTGACCAAATCATTGACGAGTGTGCGGGACATGAGGTTCTATCCTTTATGGATGGTTTCTCCGGATACAACCAAATTGCTATCCGTCCTGCCGATCAACTTAAAACCGTGTTCATTAGTCCGTGGGGAACTTTTGCTTACCGGGTCATGCCGTTCGGCCTCAAAAATGCCGGCGCCACTTTTCAACGGGCCATGTCTTATTGTTTCCATGACTTAGCTCACATTATCCTTGCTTATTTAGACGACCTCACTGCGCGTTCTAAACATCGGGCACAGCACCTCCACGATCTGTGTACCATTTTTCTCCGATGTCGCAAGTATAATATCCGCCTTAACCCGTTGAAATGCGTCTTTTGCGTCCCTGCCGGCCGTCTCTTAGGCTTCATCGTGTCTAAGGATGGTATCACTCTTGACCCTTTGAAAGTTCAAGCCATTCTTGAACTTCCCATTCCACGTACCCTCCGCCAGCTCCAAACTCTCCAAGGCAAAGCTAATTTTCTTCGACGGTTCGTCCCTGACTACGCCACCACTGCACATGGGTTCCTTAGACTCCTCCGATCTTCTATCCCTTTTGTTTGGGATTCCCATGCTCACGAGTCTTTCGATGCCCTCGAGCAGGCTCTCACATCTGCTCCCTTGATCCGCCCTCCCGACTTTGATCGGGACTTCATCCTGTATATCTCCGCTTCCACCTATTCGGTCGCTGGAGTCCTTATCCAGGAAGATGACAATGGTATTGAGCATGTGATCTACTACGTCAGTAAGAACCTTGTAGGACCCCCTGTTTCCTACTCACTTGACGAAAAATTAGCACTGGCTGTAGTGTTCTCAGTCCAAAAACTTCGTCATTATATCCTTATGCGCTCCACCAAGGTTGTGACTAATTCCAACCCCTTGGATTTCCTATTGAGGCGTCGTATCCTCACTGGGAAGTATGCCTGTTGGGTCGTTATTCTTCAAGAATTCGACCTCGAATTCGTCACACCAAAGAGTAAGAAAGGCTTAGCCCTCGTTGAGCTCATTTCTGAATTACCTACCAGAGCGCAAGACACCCCAGTTAATGATGATTTTCCTGATGAACACTTATTTGCCATTACTGCCGACGACCCATGGTATGGCGACATTCTTACTTACTTGTGAACCCAAAAGTTCACCCTTCACCTTGATCGTGAGGCTCGCCGACGCATCCGACACCAAGCCCCCCGATACCTCCTTATCGGTGACGATCTATATCGTCGCGGGGTTGATACCGTCCTTCGTCGTTGCCTCACACACGCTGAAGCTGAACAGGTCCTTAATGCCTGCCATAGCGGCGCTTGCGGTGGCCACCTCTCCGATCTTACTATTGCCCAGAAAGTCATGCGCGCTGGGTATTTTTGGCCTTCTCTCTTTAGTGATTGCATTGAGGCAGTCAAACACTATCCCAGTTGCCAACATTTCGCCCCTAAGGCGCGAGCTCCACCAGCTCCCCTCCATCCGGTCGTCTCAACCGGCCCCTTCTGTAAATGGGCCATCGACTTTATGGAGTGTCACCCGCCATCCGCTGGTAACCACAAGTATATCATCGTGGCAGTCGACTATTTCACCAAATGGGCTGAGGCCATGCCAAATTTCAACAATACGGCAGCTTTTGCGGCCCTCTTTTTCTTTAACCATGTTATAGCTCGATTCGGGGTTCCCAAACAACTGGTCTCTGACCATGGAAAACATTTTGAAGATGAGATATGGTGTGAGCTATCCTCACTGTTGGGTTTTGAGCACCAATATTCCTCCTCCTATTACCCCCAAGGTAATGGCCAAGTTGAAGCAGTCAAAAAAATCCTCAAAACGATGCTTCAACGAACGGTGAATAAGCACAAAACCAACTGGCATCTCATGCTCTTCCCGGCTTTGTGGGCCTATCGAACTTCTATTAAAACCGCCACCGGGTTTACTCCTTTCCACCTGGTTTTTGGAGAGGAGGCAGTATTACTGATCGAGTGTGAAATTCCTTCCCTCCATCTGGCCGTTGAACTTCTCCCTGATACCCAACCTCTAGAACAACAACTTATCATGCTCGAGCGCACTTCTGAAGACCGCCGTGTTGCCTTGCAAACCATAGAAGCAGCCAAAAAGCGCACCAAAGCTCAGTATGACCGAAAAGTCCAACCTCGCACTTTCCACGAAGGCGACCTTGTTCTAGTATATGACCAGGCCCATGATGTCCTTGGTCATGGGAAGTTTGACTCATTATGGCTTGGCCCTTACATCATTAGTAAGGATCTCGGTAAGGGGGCATACCTCTTAGAGGATTTCAAAGGCCATCCCCTTCCTAATCCTCGCAGTGCACTCTATCTTAAGAAATATTACCCTTAGCATTTCCCGTCTGAAATGCATGTTTTATTTTCTTTTAGATAGCCAGCATCTATTTTTTCATTTTATGATTTGCTACTTCACCCAGACCCATTTTGTCCAAGAAGGGCCACTTCACCTACACTTTAAATCGAATTTCCTCACTTACAACACTTGTATTTGGCGCATCACTTCGCCTCCATACTCGTCCATGCTCGTGTCGATTTTCGTCATGAGTTCCCACCTTGTACTCATGTTTCCACTGTCCCCCATTGGGGCCTTTACTGTGTGGCAGCACCATCGAGTTGCCCTTGTTTAGAGCATCCAAGTTGAGTCCTCATTCCCTCCATGGAGGCTATACCACGTCCCTTTGTACCCTGCTATAGCCCTCCATCCGTCATTGCTTGGTCTCTCTCTTGTGTCGCACATTCTGACCTTCAGTTCCACTGTCCCCCATCCCTGCTGATGTTGTGTCAGTCGCTTCCATGTCATTCATGCCCTTTATGCTCTAGCAAGGGAAGTCGTCCATTAGCTACTCAGTCCTTTCCACTTCACTATCATCATTAGTGTCAGTCTGTCCGTCGCTCTACTCTTTTCTCTCGTGCCTTAGTTGAGGGTCTCTCATTGCCTCAACTATGGCGAACCTCCTTCTGTCGACATCAGCTCATTCATTCCAGAAGCCAGGTCTAGAGGGCAGTGTACCTTGGCCCCAGCTTCCACTCTTGTTCGGTGCCTCGGATCAAGCAAAGGGATATCTCCTTTCCCTTTGGCTTGATTGTTTCTCCAGCTCCTTCAGCATGATCGAGATTCGTATACTTGATGGTCCAGTGATCCAGCAGCAGCTCTTTATGATTCCCGGGTGTGTGTGAGATGTTTCAACCCTCATGAGGGGGTGGCCCTGCAGGTAGCCCCCCACATGCCCGGATGACCTCTTCTTTGCAGCCTTTGATGCAACTCCAAATATTTGATGATGTTGGCCGTAGCCACTTGCAGCGCCTCTTCGACTTGCATGTATCAGTCAGATTTTGTGAGCCCTTCCCCAGTTACAGGGGGCATTTGGGTTGTATTTGTATCTCATGTACTCAGATATTATTGTACAAGTCCTGGCTGTTATCCCAGGCACAGCATGTATGTGGGATTCCTCATTGTATTTTTATCTGGCTCATGATTATGCCAACTGTACTTTATGGTTCGGTCCCTTGTTTACTGGACACACTATTATTTTTTACTTTGTCTCGGCGGGCATAGGTATGCCTCCCCCGCCGCCTTCAGCACAGGTACCCTCTCATAAAAAAGAGACTTGTTGCACCTGCGAGTCTCGTCTCCTCAGGGTCTAGTCCTTCAGCACACTATCTACCTCACATTTCTCTCTCTGACATCCCTTTTGTTGTCTAGTGATCGTGTTCTTACAACATACTTCGGTCATACGATTTGCTCCTGACACTCGCACGCTGGGGGGCAATCTGTTACACCATTTTTTTGGTCATCTAACCTATTATCATTAGATGGACCCAAGTACACCATGTAAGACCAGTTTTACCCTAAGTAAAACTGCTTTCACTATGTTAAAACAGGAAACCCCAAAAGGAAATATTAAACAAACCTATATTTGTTTGATTTTTCTCATGGAATAATTAATTAAACCATAATTTAATTATTATTCCCAGTCATGTTTAACCCAAAATCAAAGAAATTAATTAGATAGACCTTTATTTATCTTATTATTTTCTAGGAATAATCATTTAAACCTTATTTAGATGATATTCCTTGTTAAATATGACCAAATCACCCACAAATAATTAAATAAATCACTATTTATTTAATTATCTTTCAACCACTTCCTTAAATAATTAAATAAATCATTATTTATTTGATTATCTTCTAACCGCTTCCTTAAAAAGATAAATAAATAAATAATTTATTTATTTTTAACAAATTAAGGGATTTGACCCAAGTCAAATACCTTTTCCCTCCAACAAATATAATAAAATATTCCATAAAAAGTGGATCTAGATCTGGTTAACCCATGCATCAAGATCTAGAATGACCCAATATTTTGTTATAAATAGGAGGGTTTTTCCTACCATTCTTCACCTTTTGTTGCCTATTAGATCACTCTGGATCTATACACTTGGTCACATATCTCCATCATTTGCTCCCATTGAGCTCTACTCTTTGCATTGGGTTTTCTACAACAACTAGAGAGAGAAATCTTAGATCTGAAGTGCTGAGGACTTCCAAGAACCCATCCCACTGAGGGGAATTGGATACTCCTTCTAGTTTTCCTCACAGGTGCCCCATTAATACAAAAATTCTTTCAAAAATTGTTCTTGTCTTGTCTATTGGTATATGGAGCAAACCCTCGTTTTTACTGCTTAATGTCTTTCCATGCATAGATCTGGTATTTTTCAGCTCTTTTCTTGTATAACTAACCGCAGATCTGAAGATATTGGCAGCCACTTTTGTTGTTAGGGCTATTAGTTATGCGTAGCTAAAGTGTTCCTTTTTCGTACTCTTCGACAAAGGATTCATACTAACAAAATGTATAACATATCGAGGGGAGAGAAGTAATCAAAGTAAGAGAGGCATATTGCAAGAAGACAGAGGAAGGAATTTTGTTAGGGGGACACTACAACAAATCCTTGTGATTAGCTCCCCTTTTTGCTTCCACAGACTATTTAGTGTATTTTTCTCCAATGTTTTGAAAAAATTGGTGCCTTTATTAGGATGGCATAATTTTTGGTGTTGATTTCACCATAAAAAACATTTAGGTGTTAATTCAAGAAATAATAGCATCATAAATAACAATAGAAGTAGCACTAAAAATAGTGCTTGAAATTAGCTCCATAAGTAGCATCGTAAATAATGTTGAAAATGGCGTTATCAATTTTTCCATAAATAGTGCCAGTGATAGCGTCGAATTTAGCTCCTTTTTTCACGTACATTACCTCCTTGGTTAGATCTCTTTTTAGCCTCAAAATTAGTGCTAGATGTGCCTAAATAATTAATTAATTGAGGTGTTGGGGGTTAAGTGGATAGGGGAATTTACAATTATGGGATTTAGGGTACATGAAATAAGGGTTAAGGGATTAGGGGTTAGGGTTTAAGGGATTAAGGGTCAAGATCTAAGGGATTTTGTGCTTATGGGTTAAGTAGTTTAATAATTAATGGCTAGGCTATTTCAAGTTTGGATGGTATGTCGAAGCTTGCTATTACATGATTAAATTTCATTTCCTTTACTAATTTGGATTAATTAAGGTTCTGGGAGTTGTTGATTTTACATAGAAAGTTTCTTAAGCACGTGCTGCCTTTCCTAATCAGACTAGATGTAGGAAATTCAATTATTTATCCAATTAATACATACCTCACCCCACCATAATACAACATGATTAGATCATTTTGACACCATTTCATTTTAAAATTAAATTGATGTGACTACTTCCATTAGTAAAAATAATCCATCATTATTACTTTTTTTTTCTATTATTCATGTTGTTACATTTGAAGATCAATGAGATTGTTTGAAAAATACTTTTGACTTAAAATTTCTGAATTGGTAATAAGGAGGAGTAACCACCTGTAATTCCAACACCGTGACATTCTCCCCTAAGCAAGCATCTGTGTGCACTAAAGAAACTATGTAACAAGTTCCTAGCATTGTTAAGTAGTGTGCTTGTGAGAGACTCTGGTGGAGCATCAGTTAGACAAAAACCTGACTATGAGAATGTGTTGTTACAACATCCAGAAGCATTGGATAATTTTCAAAGGGCTATATGGTTGAGTTATTTTGAAACATTATAGGGTTTCAGTGAATTGGTAGGTTAGAATTTTCCAAAGCCTAAGCCGAAAATACACTCAGTGGTCAAATAATTTATAATTGATGTTATAGAAGAAGTTATTGCAAAAGTGACAGGGTTGTCTAGGACAAGAGAATAATGGTTCTTAAGGAAAGTGGCTAATCATGAAGCTAAGTCCATATTATTAAAGGAGGTAGAAGAATTGAGGCCCAAGAAGAGGGGTGTTGATAGAATATCTCTTCCTCACCCTTGGGAATATGTAGTGCTCTTCATCCAAAAATTCATTACTTGTGAGGGTCATTTTGTTTTCAATTATCAATTTCAATTGCTAGCACACCTGAGGACAAGGCGGTTGATTAATTTATATAACTAGTTGCTGAAGTCATTACAACACATGGTTGGGGCTGTGAAAGGGGAAAAAAATCCAGAAACTTGCGTCACTACCCATGCACTCATTAAATTAATAATCATGCATTCATTACAGATACATGGGAACTCGTGGCATGCTTTGATAGTGAGACTTTGTGCTGGTGAAAATTAGGAGCATGAAGAGAGTGATTAAGCAACACGCAATGCTAAAGAATCCCTTAGCACTGAAACAACAGTAAGTAATGAAGCAACACTCAATGTTGAAACAACAACTATTTTTGAAACTTATACATCTTCCAAGAGAAATACAACCATAATATCTAAGCGAAGTAGGGCTAATGCACCCCCATGATTGGTCAAAAAAACCCTGAGAGGTGAATTTCCATTAGATTGACCCCTTTTTCATCCTCACGAGGAAAGGAGACATATATAGAAGAACCTGTGGTGGTCTAGTGACTCATCAGAGGAAATATGAGGTGGATGGCCGATTGTAGAGGATGTGCTAGAGGAAGAAGTTGCTGGAATAAAAACCTTGCTTGAAATTGGAGCTGAGTAAGTGAAGACACTTGAAGGGACCAGAAAGAGAGTATTAACTAAGGTAATCAAAAGGTAAGTGAAAAGTCTAATTGGTGGAAGAACCCCTGGGAAAAGGGTGTTTGTAGCTTTTATATTAGAAGATACTAAAAAACCTACTACTAGAACTGAAGGGGAATGCACTAATATAGATAGACCTTATGGGTTTGAGGAGAAACACAAAAAAGAAATGAAGGAGAAGTCTACAGAGGAAGGACCCTCTACATATGAAATCCTGTATATTACACCATAGACTAAATAAGAACTAGAGAAATGACAAGAGACAAAAGGAATATTGATAGAAGAGTAGATAGAAGAACAAGAGGCTGTTACTTCACCAAGTAAGACAAAAGTTGATCCTCTCATTCAAATTGAAAATATGAGAAAGGAAAATGAGGAGTTAAAGAAACAACTTGTCTTGGTTAAATAACAACTTCATTTTAATAATGAAACTAGCTGGATATGGTGACAAAGGCTATAGAAATGGAATCATATAATTTCTCAGAATTTTTTTTTAAGGAATGTCAAAAAATCCTTGAGGAGGCTAAATTCATGGAGACTGTTACCGTTTCAGTTGGAGTACAAGTGGGGGAACATGAAAAATAATTTCAACCTACTATTCCACATGAACTTACTGACGACACTTATGTTACACAAGAACTAACAATAGAAGTAGAGCAGGAAGAAGAAAATTAGTATGATATTCCACAATAACATGTTTACGATGTTGTTGTTCCACATGAACTAATAGTTGAAACAAAGGAGAATGAAAATAAAAAGACAGTTGTACCACAATAACCTATCAATGATGTTGATGTTACACAAGAATTGAAAATTGAGATAGATCAACAAGAGGAGAAAAGGGATTAGAAGGAGGAATCTGAAACAACATCTGAAACAAATCAAATTAAATTTGAAGATTTGATGAGGGTGTTAGAGCAGTGGGAGAAATTAGTGCTCTTTCCCAAATACTTTCCGAAAGATGAAATCATATTCGTAAAGAAACCCGAGGAAATGGTCAATAAGCTTAAGAAGGAGTGGGATGAAAAATTAAGAATTGCAGAATTTGTGAAAATTCAAAAGGAGAGGAATCAAGTAATGAAACAAGCGAAGGAACGGAAAGGAGAGGTTAAGCGATTACAACAAGAAAATGAGCTCATTTATGAGATCGTTAATGGATTATTATGTGGTAGGAATCCTTCTCCTTATTATCCTTTATATTTGTAAGAAAACCATTATCTTTTCCAATTAACAACCCTGAAGGAAAAGCAACGATATAAGATAAGGGAGATACATGATTTCCTGGAAAAATTTCAAAGTGCTAATTTTTGAGAACAACATTTGTTGTGTGAGATGCACCTAGATGACCTCGATTGATTTGGGAACAAATCATTCAATATGAAAACTTATGTGGGAGATGTAAAACTTAGGGATTTTGTTTCTTTTATGAAAAAATAACTAATGAAGAATTGGTAGAATTGTTTATTAGAGAAGAAACCGGTTCAACTAAAGATGTTGCACATAAATACAATAAAATATGGCAGTTTCCAGCCACTAAGACACTATTGATGGACCATCAAGAATCATTTATATGGATATATGAGATAAATATATAAGGAATTAGAACTGGTGCCTTAGAAGGAAGCAAGTTGAGATGGGATATTTCTCAATAATAATTTAATAAGGGAGACCCTTATTGTTATCAAAATTTTGAGTAAGAACTTTCTAGAGTTATTTAGTATGTTAACTGTATTAGGAGGAGTGGTGTAGGCTGGATAGGATTTAGATTCAAGTTTCATCTTGTTTGTTTACCCACCTATCGGTATCAACATCCATATAGTATTATTGATATGTTTTTGGAGACATAATTGGTTTATATTCGAGGATATAGGGTTAGAGGTGAAGACATGGCAGGAAATTACAACCTCACACAACTTCACTCTCATCATGTCAGACATCAGTGACATGAGTCTGCATGAGGACATGCAACAACTTAAGCTACAGGAAGATGTTTGGTCACGAAATTGTCATATTTTTCCTAATTATTTTCCCATTTCTTTGATCCCTTTTTGACCAACCAGACCATATCTTATTACTGTAACAAACCTTATTCAACTAAGTATGTCCATTTTCACCTGCCGCTTTCTTATTCCAATTCTACTTATAATTTTACATTATAACTACTTTCTTAGGTTGTTTTTTATCATAAAACTAATGTATCATTTGTTTCCGGTTTAGATGGTCTGTCGAAGCTTATTGTTATAGGATTACATTTCAGTTCCTTTACCAATTTGGATTAATTAAGGTCCTTAGAGATGTTGTTGTTACATTTCCAATTCCATAAGCACATGCTACCTTTCCTAATCAGACTGGATCTAGGAGCGTGTCAAATTCAAAAGAAACAACTCATTTCTTGGAGATATTTGTGGAGCATCCAAATCATTTGGTTGAGATCTTTTGTAACTGCATTTGTAATTAAAATAAACTAGTATAGTTTTACCCCTTCCATGGAAATCATTGTGTAATTTCTAAGATATTGTTTTATTTTAAGATCACATGAGAGTAGAAAGATTATCATGATGATATTCTCATTGTAATTAAGATCTATAAAAGAGAAGACTATTTGTTCGTGAGGGATGGAGAGAAGAATTGGAGTATATGATTGGAAAGGGGAAACACCAAAGATCTATAATCCTGATACTTTTATTAATGAAAATATCAAATTTGTGGTTCAATAATTTCCTCTGAGTAGTTTGCGTGCTTTTTAGTACACCAACCCCTACAGAGGAGAAGGGGCCCTCCTTCTTATCTGGGATCACTAGTTAGTTAGAGTGGAATAAATAATTGCATAAATATTTCTCAGTTATTTGATTAATGTTAATGTCGTTGTTACAGTTAATTCTATGTGTAATTTAATTAATTGCGGTGATTTGGATGGTGTGACAGCTTAAGTCATGTCCCTCAGTTTATTGTGGCAGTGAATTATTTGCTTTGCTATTATAGTTCGGATTGCACTTCCTTTTATGTGTGTAGATTGAATGAGTGATGGTTTTCAGGAGTGTTGTGAGAGTGATTGAATGAAAAATTGCATAAATATTTCTAAGTTATGTGATTTATGTTACTGCTACTATTATATTTAATTTTGTGTAATTTAATTAATTGCAATAAGATTTGGATGGTGTGACAACTTAATTCCTAGACCGTTCCCTTAGTTTAGTGTGGCAGTGAATTATTTTCTTTTCTGTTATAGTTTATATTGCTCTTCCTTTTATGTGTGTAGATTAAGTGAGTGATGGTTTTTAGGGATTCTATGAGAGTGGTTGCCAATGAAAAATTTCATAAATATTTCTCATTTATGTGATTGTTGTTATTTCTATTGTTATAGTTAATTATGAGTGTAATTTAATTAATTGCAGTAAGCTTTGGATGGTGTGAAAAATTAAGCACTAGACTGGTCCCTCATTTTAGTGTGGCGCTGAATTATTTTCCTTGTTGTTACAGTTTGGATTTCACTTCCTTTTATGTGTGCATATTGAATGAGTGATGGTTTTTAGGAGTGTTTTTAGAGTGGTTGAATGGCTATGTATCTTATTCTAAAATATTTCTTCGCATTGATTCTATGTGGTGTGTGTAACAACTTTGTTGATTGCTGAGAGTGTGTGTGCAACGACTTTGAGATTATTTTATACTAGTCATCATCTGCCTTAGCACAGATTTTGCACGTCAATATTTTAAAAAGTAAAGCCTGCCCGGATCGATAATTAAATGTAAGAGTGGTTCGACCAACATTAAAATGCAAACAATATAAAAACAATGAAGTTAACAAAGTTTCTTATTCATATCATTGTGAGATACAAGCATTAATATTTAATTAACTTTTATGTCTTCATGAACATATGTTGATACAAAATAAATGGAAGAAGCATTCAAGTAATCCTAATTTTTTCTGCCAATAATTCATACCATATATTGAAAACTTTAATCATATTGCAATAGGTAATTTGTATTGACACAAATAATACTAAAGAATTTCAAAGTTTAGGTTACACGAATCATCTTTTTTTAAACACAAATTACAAATAATTATGAAAATTTATAAGTCTTGGTCATTAACATCATTTTATGCAACAATGTCATCCAATGTATCATTGTCCATGTCCATATGATCTTTCAAGTAGTTAATATTATCATCATCCTCATCTTGACTTGCCTCATCTTGATCATCATTGAAATATGGATTTAGACCATCCATATTGTTACCAAATGTATTTGGATCATCACTTTCTATACTTTCCATATTTTTGTCTTTCATAACATCATGTAACTCTATATTAATGTTGTCTTCTTATTCCTGAATATAACCATCTTCAAAATCATCATGGATGTCAATTTATTTGATGTTCTCTAATACCTCTCTCTTATTTTGTTGTCCATCATTGTTGCTCAGTATCCACTAATGCATCATCAAATACATTCCTAAATCTTGGATCATAATGTATGAAAAATATACATTTCGGCTCTAGAATATCATCATAGAAAAATACATGCACATGAATGAGTTCATACATATATTAGACGTATTGTTGGAACAGGGTCCTCCAAAGGCTGCGAATTGGGACAATTTTTAGTATTTTTGTATATTTTTGGCATACTTTAGTCTAGCGCAGAGGTTTTGGGTGGGTCAAGGCCCCGAAAGCATTGTAATGGGTCAAAGGGTAGACCTAGGGTCCACAAACCATGGTTTGCAGACCACAGGAAAGATTAGGCTAGATCATTATAAATAGAAGGAAATTTTGGGTAGAATAGGCAAGTATTAAGATTGGTGCGAATTACGAATTAGTAGATCTGTTTGGGTTATTGGGGAGAGGACTCCTGCTGGCTGTGTGCATGGAGATCCTCAGTCCTGCTGTGTGCGGTCCCTACAGCTGTGTGCATAGGTTTGGTTTTGGGTATTGTAAAAGGATCTGAAGGATTAATGAAAGAGGAAGGTTGTTGGAATATCTGAATATGTTAATGCGAATCTATGATATCTATTATTTTATGCATGGTTCTGTGTTAAGCTCCGAAAGTAACTGTGTTATTTTCTTATGCTGCGTTGAAATCTGATCTAAATATGTATGTTATACTTTATGCAAGAATATCTGTGATATTTTCATTATTATTATGTATCTGTTGTTTAATGTGATTATAATTGGTATTGCGCACATGGATGCGAAGGGATCGATAGATCTGGATTCTGTGATATACGATCTGGTAATTGTGAAGTCGAACACAGCTCTGCTTGACTTACCTACCCTCTCCCAGGGTGCAGAAACCTGGTTCCAGCACCATCCCATACTGCTCCGGGGTAGACTTTGGCTTGCGCAAGCAGGTCACTGCCGAAAGGGCTAGTAGTATAGGGGTTTGTTGGCAAACCTTAACCTCCGAACCTGGGTCAGGACCCCTCGAGCCAAAAAATGGTTCTGTTGCATTTTGAGAGAGGGATCGGGTAATGCTAAGGCCATATTGGAAACCTGAAAGAAAAGAGATTGACGAATTGTTTTAACAGCAAGTTCAGGAATTCGCAGTAAAAGAAAACTGCAGTAAGAGGTTGACCATCGAAGAGTGGAATAATAAGTATATTTTCATGGAGATATACAAGATATTCTTTGTAAAAATTGTGACTGAGCTCCAGGAGTGTCTCACAAGGTTGGTCGAATTTCAGAAGTGTTGGAAGGATGAGCGGGTCACACAGTGGACCCCATAATTGATCCAGCAGTTAGAAAAGACTGATAACACCATCACTCGCACAGTGGACCACTGGGTGGAAAATGTGCTATGAGGGTTCGTGACAAAATTTTCCATCGACTAGTTCGTCTCCTACTCTGAAGCAGAGCAAATATTCTTCAAGGGATTCTGGGGTAAGTTTCTGAAGACCTTACCATTGCTAATTAAGATATTAATGTGTGAAAAGAGTATTCTATGTAGCCACACCTAATGAATTACCTCTAATATAGACGGGAGTATGACACGAATTGGTAAATACTATCAGACCAATCAAGAAGGAGATAGATCTATCTATAGTCCGGTAAGAGAAGCAGCTGCACAGAGCCCTCCAGCCACACCACTTTCAAACCAACATAGGGGTAAGAATTCACCTACACCTCCGCCACCACCAGAAGACGACATGGCTGCACATACGAGGTTTCCTACCTTTAAGGGTCTGGGAGATGAAGACATGGATCAGTTCTGGTTTGTCGCAGAATCAATATGGACTGTGTAGAACGTAGCTAGTGATGCGTTGAAGAGGGCACAACTGTTCATTTCCTTCGAAGGGAGAGATTTGGACTAGTACATGGGATACATTGGCCAACATGCGAACACAACCATTTAAGAGATTAAGAATGACTTGAAGCAACAACTCAAGAAGCCTAAGTCCTACTCCCAAATAGTGGTTGATTTAAAGGATTTCAAGCAAGGGCCTTCTAAGTCTGTGTGGGAGGCCGATTAGCGACTGAAGAAGGTAATCAGAGAAGGAGGATTTCAGTATGATGACAGAAAACACATGGAATGGTTCATTGCTATGTTGCTACCTCAGGAATCTGCTGGAATCGCAGGAAAAATCCCTGGAAGAGGAAAAAGCCCTGGAAGTCGCTATGAAGTTAGAAGCTATGCACACAGATGATATTGAGTTGGGCGTCCAACAGATCCAAGGACAACTAGAGGCGATGCACATGGAGATCCAGAATCTGTGAAAGGAGCGAGGAGCAGAGGCTAGCCCTAAAATATGGTGCATACGATGTAGGAAGAATGGTCACACCAAGGATAACTGCCCTCTGTTAGCAGAATATATGCAGGCTGGGGGACCTAGTCTGTTACACCCTAGGGAAGTTGTAGGATCAAGTCGGCCGGTGCTATGGTGCGAATATTGTTGCGTTGCAGGGCTGCATGACACAAACCACTATCCTCGCCTTGCTGCGTATGTCCTAGAAGTAAAGCAACAATGGTGTAGGTTCTGTAGGTCGGTAGGACACGATGAATAGAACTTTCAGATGTATGATTTAATGGTAGACCGAGGGAACCTCTATAGGGTACAGTCGGACCTGTCCTCACCAAGATCCCTCTCGAGCACAAGTGGGTCCCCAGACATGGGTAGGGAGGCAGAAGAGGTGGAAGCGCAAGTCGAGGACACGGGAAACTAATCTATTATAACTGTGGAGAAGTAGGACACTTTACCAGGGACTTCCCAAACCCTACAAGGCAATCCTGCTGGTATTATAGACATCTGGACTATGCGATTGAAGACTATCGAACCTTGATAAAAAAAATACAGGAGAAGAAGCCTACACCTACGCAGTATGTGTAGAGGGTTAAGGCTGAACTGCGAGACGAAGATCCAAGCATGAATGTTGTAACACGCAGTGGGATGGCCACCAGGGGGCCTGGGGAGAAGACTGCGACCAAACCGCTGATTCGGTAAGCAGTTATCAAGAAGGAAGGTTTGGATCTAAAAAAAGGAAAAAGAAACATTTGTCGCAGCCCGCAAAGACTTTTCTGAGGTAGAGGCATCTACTTCGCAGCCGCCGGGATACCTCAAGGCAAATGAGGAAGTCAAACCCTTTTTACAGGCATGCATGAAGTTGCTGCGCAAACCAAAGGCTGTGGAAAAACTCCAGGCATTGATAGATAGTTGCGCAACATGACCTAGCCTCCCCCGGATATCAAGGACATACACAAACTATATAGATATAAGAAACACACTAGTAGAGGGATGCGGTTGACTATGCAGATCGGTGATTACGAGATGGATTAGGTTATTTTGGACCTAGGTTCAGATGTGAATGTATTACCTAAACAGTCTTGGAAACGAAGGGAACCTAAGTTGGAATGGTCCACTATCCAGCTGCATATGGCTAATCAGCAGAAGATCATACCCTTGGGGAGACTATCGAAGATCGTGGTGGATATCATAGGGGTCAAGGTCTAGACTGATTTTGATGTCGTTCAGATTGTAGAAGATGCAGACCCCTACCCTGCACTTCTAGGGTTAGACTGGGCCATAGCTATGGGAGGTATCATTAACTTGAAGAAGAGAAGCATGGTGTTTGAGAATAACGGTACAAGGGTGATAGTACCATTAGACCCTATGGAAGGTGAATGATACACAGAGCCGATGCATGACGAAGAGGATGTGGATCAAATCTATAAGTTGACTGCATGGGATGAATATTAGATCAACCCCACAGAGGATGGAGTACTCTGCTAGGAAAAGGACAGTGAATGCTTCTCCGACTCTGATAGGGAGATAGAGAATTCAAGAAACTGGTTACATGATGTCTCTACACTGCGATGTCTTCGAGTCACAAATAATTTCTGCTGCATTTCCTCAGAGGTAAGAGATCTACCCTATTTCGATGGCTCTGGTAGCATTAGGGACTTTTTGTGAGCATTTGAAGCCGAGGTTCCCAGAGAACGAAGGTTATGGGCCCTTAACCTAGCTATGCGTTCAACCCCTGCATGATGGTGGGATACGAATAAGGTAGTGTTCCAGGAGTGGGAGGATTGTCGGGACATGATGCTCCTGCGATTTGAGACTCTGGTGGAGATGCGGATCAAGATGTTCCTTAGCCCAGGGGATCCACGTGAACACGTGGCTACATGGATGGAGACGTGGGGCGACCAAAATACATAAGAGTGGGTTCACTTATTCACTCATGCGTTGGGTCGAATCCCTACTGCATGGTACCTGGATGCGGAGCTACATCACCACACCCGCCATTGGGAAACTTTGAAGAGTGACTTCATAGGAACATTCAAACTGATAGGGGGTTCCAAGGCACTTGAAGAAGCTCTACAGGACATAGATACATTTGTGTTTGGAAAATCCAGCTCCTCTGCAGTATTCGGGGCACCAACATGGGAAACATAGATGCAGGATATTTTCAACTACCACAACTTCGCAAGGGAGGAAGGTGAATATGATCTGCGGTTTGTCTCTATCTCGGAGTGTAATATTCCAAAATTTGCAAGTAACAAATTGGAATATTAATTTTTTCTTATATCATCTAGGATATGAATAAAATGGGAAAAAGTCCCATGAGTAGGAATAAAATCCCTCATATTGTGAAAGGGATCTATGGAGTAGCTTGATTTTTCACCTTCCAGTTCGAAAAGGGGCAAATGCATGAGGACAAGGTCAAGTTTGACCAAGTCAATAGTGCCGCCTCAGAGGGTGTAGCTTGCATGAGAAGATAACGCAGTTTGAGAGGGAGGAATATTCTTTGTGGAAGAAACACTAATATGTGGGGTCCAGGGCAAAGAGACATTCACTTGCATAAAAGGAGGAAGAGGCATCCATAGTGAGACATCTTTGAGCATTTGATCATTTGTCTGATTAGACTATTTTCAGTCTTCGACTGTTCAGCTGAGTTGCAGTGCTGTTTAGCATGAGGGATTCCTGATTAGTATTTTCTCTCCTTCTTGAGAGGCTTCTTGAAGGATTGCACTTCATTTCTCCACATCTTGGCTCAAGGCCAAAGCCACTTCCATTAGTCGCTGCGTTATTTTTGCTGAAGTATAATGTAGTGTTGCTGGGTGTTGTAGTGAAGGGGTTCCAAAACACCTTTCCTTGGATAATCTTTCAGAGGAGGGAGCTCCTATTTCTCTAGGAGGTTAGTGAAGGAGGTTTAAGAGTTTATTGTACATATTTGGCACCAAGCCAAGCATTTCCTTTCTCATACAACGCAGTCTAGCTCCTTGGCTGCATTATTTTAGAGTGCAATTGCAGTGGGGGTTTGCACCATTATCTTGGAGGGCAAGATCTTCAAGGATAGGATCAGTCTATCACTTGAGAGACCCATTGGATGAGTTTTTCTGTATATTGTACATCTTATTCAGCCATCTCCATGTAGTTTTAGTTTTGTGTTGCAGCTGCTACCCTGCAACTCCGACATTTCTGCAGATTTGCCAATTGTATCTATATTGTGGCTAATCCTCTTAAGGATTGTTGTATTGTTGTTTTCAGGGCTTGAGAACTTGATCCCCCTCATTTTTTGAGCTGATACTATCACATCAATCTGTTATCATGTATTTTGTTGTAGTGTCTCCAATGAACTGCGTTATTTTAGCCATATGACATTTTTGCATAGCAGTGTTGCTTTATTGTCTTGTACATGTCTCATTGAGGCTTTCATTGCCCAGATTGAGTGATTGATTCCTTAAAGCATTTTACTCTTTGCTGATATATTATACATTGATTGGATATTTACAACTTCATGTGTGCTGGCTCATTAAAATAACGCTATCATTCAATTTTATGTTCATACATTGTTGCAATCCCTCATCGGGCACTTTTCTGAGGACATTTAGGTGTGGGAGATCTGTTTAACCCACCTAGAAGGATTTATTTGAAGCCTTCTCTTGGATTCCAGACTTAGATACATTTATCTAAGGGATCCAGGTCCTGTTTTCAATTCCTGTAGTAGCCATTACTGGAAAATGCATTTTCTAGTCATGCCTTGCTAGCTGTTCCAGATTTGGAATATTATACAGAGTCGGAAGGGGAGCGTGCCATTGAAGGACCTCCACTGAAAGAAGTGGATGTCACCAAACCTCTCAAGTTGCACGAAGTAAACATTGGGATGAAAGATCACCCTAAGTTAGCTAAGATTGGGGACTACTGGGATGAGGATACAATAGGCAAAGTGGTCGAATTACTTACAGAATATCAGGACTTGTTCCCAACAAATTTTTCAGAGCTTAAGGGGATCATGGGGGACTTAAAGGTCATGCATATCAATATCAAAACCGTTGCGTGGCCCATAAAGCAACGACCTTATAGGTTGAACCCCAAGTATAAGCAGAAGGTCAAGGATGAATTCGATAAAATTCTTGCTGTGGGTATCATCGAACCTGTTAAACAGTCAGACTGGGTTAGTCCAATGGTGGTTCAAGAGAAAAATAAACTAAGGGGGAGAGTTGGATATGTGTGGACCTGCGCAAGTTGAATGATCCCTGCATTCATGATTCATTCCCGACACCATTCTCAGACGAAATCCTAGATAGCGTGGGAGGGCAGGAAGCATACTCCTTCATGGACGGGTTCTCAGGATACCGTCAGATCAGAATCACACCTGAGGACCGCAATAAAATCATGTTCGCCACTAAGTGGGGATATTTTCAGTATACTATCATGCTGTTTGGACTCAAAAATTCCCCTGCTATCTTCTCGTGGGTCATTGTCCCAGTGTTCAAAGAATTCATCCACAAGTTCCTCAAGGTGTATTTTGATGATTAGACTATCTTCAGCCAGGTAAAGGCACGCGTATCAAATCTGCGCATGACGTTGGATGCCTACCAAAAACACCAGATTTCCATAAATATCAAGAAATGTATCTTATGCATACCCTTCGAAATCTTGCTCGGCCACACAGCTTGTCAGCAAGAACTGATGGTAAATCCTGCCAAAATCGTAGTTATCATAAAATTTCTAGTACCAACCACGGAGAAACAATTGCGCTCGATACTTGGACACAGGGGTTACTACAGGAAATTCATTCAAGACTATGCGCTGATTACTGCCCCTATGGAATAATTTCTCAAGAAGGATGTTTCGAATGATGAATGTAAAAAGAGCTTCGAGTTACTTAAATAAAAGATGGTCTCAACATCTATTCTCATCTTTCCTGATTGGGAGAAGGTATTTCATGTTCACGTCGATGCATCAGGCATTGCTCTCGGGGCTGTCCTTACACAGCCGGGAGTAGGAGATATTGACCATCTAGTTGCCTTTGCAAGTAGGAAACTCTCTGGTGCGAAATGCAACTACTCCACCACAGAACGAGAAGGATTGGCCATGGTCTACGCTTTGTGGAAATATCAGCATTACTTATAAGGAGGACACTTCAAAATGTTCATCGACCATTCAACTTTAAATTACCTGGTAAATAAGCTTGTGTTGGGGGGGGGGGGGAATATGCCGATGGCTACTGCTATTTCAGGAGTATGACTTTGAAATCATTGTCAAGCTGAGAAAGTTGAATGTTGGGCTCAATCACTTGTCTTGAATAGAGAGTGGCGAGGAGCCAACCGACCTGGAAGCCAGGTTGCTTGATGTGAAACTTTTTTCTATTAAGATAGTAGATGCACACTTCGTAGATATCATTCAGTTATTGTCTACTGGGATGACACCTCCAGAGTACTTTGTATAACAGAAGAAAGAGTTAGTTGCCCGGGCTGCAGATTTTACCATCATCGCAGGTCATTTATATAATATGGGAGAAGATGAAGTATTGCGGCAATATGTTTTGGAGCATGAAAGGCACACTATCTTGGCAGAGGCTCATGACGAAGTAGCAAGAGGTCACTACGCATGGAAAGAAACAACGCAAAATACCTTGAGAACTGGGTTATGGTGGCCGACCCTGCATAGTGACGCCCACTATTATTGTAAATCTTGCAATCTGTTCCAACGAACGGGGAGGCCATCCCGCAAAGATGAAATGCCCCTTCAACCACAAATGGCTCTATAAGCATTTGATAAGTGGGTTATCGATTTCATCGGGCCTATCAACCCACTAGGGAAGAAGATGGGTGCGCGCTACATTATTACTGCCACTGATTATGTAACCAGGTGGGCAAAAGCACAAGCAGTAGAGGATTGTACTGTGGATACTGCTGCACATTTCATCTTTGAAAAATTCCTGACCATTTTTGGATGCCTGAAGATTCTCATGAGTGACAGAGGTACGCACTTTGTTAATGAAACAATCCAAGCTTTGACAGAGGAGTTCTGGATCCATCATGCGAAGAGCACACCATATCACCCACAGGCCAACGACACGGTTGAAGCTTTTAATAAAATCTTGGAGAAAGAACTAGCAAAGGTATGCAATGCTGATCACAGTGATTGGGACATGCGCATCCCATCGGTCCTGATCTGGGCCTATCAAACAACTTGCAAGAATCTAACAGGAAAAAACCCATTCACGATGGTTTATGGTAAAGAAGCCATTATGCCCATGGAGTATATTGTTCCTAGTCTATATATCGCAACATTTACAAACATGACAGGACCTGGCATCATGGAGGAGCGCTTAACGCAGCTTATGGATTCGGAGCAAGATCGGTTTCTTGCGAATTTCCATCAGCAAGTCCAGAAGGCCCGCGATAAGGCCTGGCAGGATCGACATATTCGCCAGAAGACATTCGCGGAGGGCGAATTGGTCCTCTTATACAATATCTAGTTTGTAAGGAATCTTGGAAAGTTCTGAAAGCATTGGCTTGGTCCCTACGCAGTTAGGGAGATCACAGATGGCAGAGAGGTTAGGCTTGCTACCCTGCGTTGTGATATGCTCCCAGGCTACATCAATGGTAGCCGGCTCAAACCGTATCAGATCAAATGAATCTATGGCTGAAGTAGCCATACAGGCATGAGTGGAGACCCCACCACCAAAGTGACTTGGGACAAGTCACAAGATTGCGTTGGGGGATTGTTGGAATAGGGTCCTCCAAAGGCTGTGAATTGGGACAATTTTGAATATTTTTGTATATTTTTGGCATAATTTAGTCTAGTGCAGGGGTTTTAGGGTGGGTCAAAGCCCCGAAAGCATTTTAATGGGTCAAATGGTATACCTAGATTCTGTAAACCATGGTTTGCATACCACAGGAAAGATTAGGCTAGATCATTATAAATAGAAGGAAATTTTGGGTAGAATAGGCAATTATTAAGATTGGTGCGAATTACGAATTAGTAGATTTGTTTGGGTTATTGGGGAAAGGACTCCTACTGGCTGTGTGCATGGAGATCCTTAGTCCTGCTATGTGCGGACCCTGCATCAGTGTGCATAGGTTGGGTTTTGGGTATTGTAAAAGGATCTGAAGGATTAATGAAAGTGGAAGGTTTTTGGAATATCTGAATCTGTTAATGCGAATCTATGATATCTGTTATGTTATGCATGGTTCTGTGTTAAGCTCTGAAAGTAACTGTGTTATTTTCTTATTTTGTGTTGAAATCTGATCTAAATCTGTCTGTTATACTTTATGCAAGAATATCTACGATAGTTGCATTATTACTCTGTATTTGTTGTTTAATGTGATTATAATTGATATTGTGCACGTGGATGCGAAGGGATCGATAGATCTGGATTCTGTGATATACGATCTGGTAATTGTGAAGTCAAACACAACTCTGCTTGACTTACCTACCCTCTCCTAGGTTGTGGAAACCTAGTTTTAGCACCCTCCCATACTGCTTCGGGTGAGACTTTGGCCTGCGCAAGCAGGTCACTGCCGAAAGTGCCAGTAGTATAGGGGTTTGTTGGCAAACCTTAACCTTCGAACCTGGGTCAAGACCCCTTGAGCCAACACGTATATTATAAATTTTTTATTGATTAATAAACACATTTATTTATTCACAATAAATAATGTATTAATAGATTATTGATCATTGCCACTTCTAATTCAGTGAGTTAAATAAATACCTGCTCATAATGAATTATTAGAACATAAATATCCTTATCCCCCGGTAATAACTTTGAGGAATCTATAGAAAAAAATTCATGTCTTCTCATCCTCTCAAATTCTTCATGCCATCTACATTTAAAAATACAACATTTAACAAACCGGTAATCCAAGTCAATAATTTCTTGTATTTTCCCAACATATTGTAGATTCCGTTCAATAATATTCTTATCTTTTGAGCTTGATCAACTAGATTTATTGAAGTCAACCATGATGCCACAATTGAATGATTGTCTCTTTACATCTACACGTTCCACACGACAATGTAGACCATATGCCCACATTGCTAGATACTTCCTTGTCTGTGAAAGACCATTTATTTTGGTTAAAAAAAATATAATGATGAATATTAAAATAGTTAATAGTGTCAAAACTGTAAGGAAACAAATTTTGTAAAATTCCAACTGTACCTTTCTTTCACATTCTCCAGTCATGTTGATTTCATCTTTTGTTATGTTTGAATCTAGACCCGCATCTTTTATTTGATTTTGAATTTGTTTAGTAACCCATTCTAGTGTGAAATATTTGGCCCATTCCCCTAGTAGATCAACAGGAAATAGGGTATTCCTTGGGTTCAATCTCTTAAATTGTCTCCTTTATTATAACACTTCTTCTCTATTTGTATCATACAAATCAGTCTTTTTGTTCATAAAGTCCATGTGGTACATAATGAATTTTTTGAGTATAACACTTTCGTCTGCACCTATTACATGTCAACATGTTTATTTCAAACTCCAAATTCCATGATTTTAATTTGACAAATAAATTACATAGTAAATTAATGATCACAATAAAAACAACCATAATGATCACGATTTTACTTACTAATTTCTACTTGAACACCATTAGATTTTGGTTTTTCTCCATCAATAATATCTAATGATTGTTCTTCATCCCAGAAGTGTGGCCCATGTTCAAAATCCTTACCAAGGAATTCACATAGAAAGAAAAATGCTTCATTCAATACATACCCTTCAGCCGTGCAACCCTTTGGATGTGCCTATTAGGTCCCTATAATACTAGTGTAGCCCCTTATTTTTAATATTAGTATATCCCCTTTATTTTTATTTTTATGCCCTTACATTATTATTGTTATTTAGGCTTTGATTATATTATGACCCCTTAGACTCCTATAAATAGGAAGGATGTATTGTCATTTGTATCATCCAAAAATTGTTCATTAATGTAATGTAAAGGAGGTTTCCCCCTTGAAGAGGATAATTTTAAGTCGTTGATCTATATTTTCTTATATTTTGTGATCTGATTGCATAACATTTGGTATTATAGCTTTTGATTATAGGGTTTTGCTTCTTAAAACATGTCATCTAGGAATTTTCGCTATAACTTTCTTTATACGAAGGTTCATAAGCTAAAATTTCAACCACATGGAACTGAAATATTGATGAAACTCATGAAAAAATTTCAGATCTTATTTTTCTATATTATTTGAGATATGATATGAGGAAGTTAGGGTTTTTGCAAGCTCCAGAATTTCATCTCAAACAAGTGACCTAGGGAAAATCGTCATAACTTTCATTCCAGGAATTAGATCTGAATTATGTAAAAAGTGGCCGAAAAGTGCATGGACTTTAGTTGTCCTTGTAGAAATTTCAGGGCTAAATTTTTAAACAGTGACACATGGCATCTCTTGAAACTTCACTCTACTGAATCAGTCCATAATCAGGTCATCGTGGGAGATTTGGCACAAATATATATTGAATAATCCAATATTTGTCTAAATTATGGAATTGGAAATAATATTTAGAGGAATACAATAGGACCAAATTTCATACCTTGGAGATCCGAAGTTACAAATATACAACCGTTTCAATATCGAGCTCTTAACAAAAAGAAAAATGTGTGTATTTTTTTAAAATTTCATAACTTTTGTTTGAAAAATCAGTTTGAAGTGATTCAAAGGGCATGTTGAAGCATATATATAAGTATTGGATTCTAAAATGAATCCCAAAAAGAATAATTTCACACCTATTAAGCCCACATAATACTCTACTATGATGCATGAAGAGGAAGAATTACAACATGATATATCAAAATTGCGAGACCAAGTGCAATAAATTTCACTCTTGTAAAGAGTAACCAAAAATGAAATGGAAGCTAATATAGATGGTTTGAAGAATGGTATGGAAGCTAATATGGATGGTATAGAATCACAAATGAAAGGAAACATGGAATATTTTAAGGAAGGATTACAAGCAGACATGGATAATTTAAAGGATGGTTTAAAAATAGACATGGAAGGTTTGAAGGAAGGTTTGACAAAGATGTTACAAGAAATTCTTCCTAATGGTGAAAAGGTATTAGATGAAACTCACGATGAGAAAAAAAAATTTAATCATGATTTCATAGCCTCTAACATTGGATTGAAGACCCACCATATTCCAAATATTGATACGAGGAAGTTTTATGGAAAGGATCCGATAACATGGATACTACAGATGGAGCAATATTTTGATCTCCATAGTGTGCAAAACAAACAAAAGTTACAAATTGCAACTTTATATTTAGAACCAAATAAATTTTAATGGTATCGATGGCTTTGTTCTCATAAACCACTAGTCACTTGGTCAATTTTTATAGAGGAAATGATAGCACACTATGAGGATACAAAGAGAAACACCTTATTTATCCAATTGATAAATCTCAAACAAAAGGGTTCAATGGTAGATCACATTGAGGACTTACAAAAATTAAATATAAGAGTAAATAATATTCGAGGGGAACATGGGATTGATGTATTATTAGGTTCTTTAAAGGATAACATCTAACATGAGGTTCACCTTTGGGAACCTGATTCAGTGGAGAAGGCATTCAGGGTGGCAAGAAAATTTGAAAGAAAAATAATGGCAACAAGGAAGTCTACCACTCACAACTATAAAGATGGAAGTGTTGCTGCTCCTAGCCTTCCACAACCTACAAGGTTTACACCACAACAATTGGAAGAAAAAAGAGAAAAAGGGCTTTGTTACAATTGTGATAGTAAATACACTAAAGGTCATAAGTGTGCTGATAAGAAATTATTTTACATAGATTGTGAAGAGGAGGAAGAAATTGAACAAGAAATGCTAAAAAGAAGAGGATATACATCGGGAACCAACCTTATAGAAAGAAGAAATGAATCCAATCATATCTTTTAATGCATTGGCATGAATTACCACTCCTCAAACTCTCAAGATAAAAGGACATATCAAGAATAAAATGGTAATAGTGCTAATTGATTTAGGTAGTATCCATAATTTTCTTCATTGTAAGATATCCAAGGAATTGAATTTCTTCCTATATCTAGCACCAAAGGGTCAAGTGATGGACGGAAATGGAGTAACTATAAATTTCTCTTGAAATTTCCATAATATAAAGCTAACCATGGGGGAATATGTATTGAATAATCCAATGCTTTCCATTCCAATGGGTGGTGGTGATGTTTTACTAAGATTCCAATGGTTACAATCTTCGGGTACGATAACTTTTAATTTTCAAGAACTTTTCTTGAAATATTTTTTGGAAGGAAAGGAAGTTGAATTAAGGGGTATCACAGGGAAAGCAAGAAAGATAATAATATCTAATGGCATGAGAAATATTCTAAATAAAGAAAAAAGGGGCGTAATTGCACTATTATTCTCACTATAGGTTCAAACATCTAAATCATCTATTTATCCATATCTCCAAAAAGTATTGGACAATCATTCCAAGGTATTTGAGACTCCCAATAGCCTCCCACCTATTCGTGATCATGATCATGATATTCATTTGATTCCAGGAAGTGTTCCTCCAAACATCATGCCTTACATATATCCCTATGCCCAAAAGAGTGAAATTGAACATATGGTTGCAAAAATGCTAGAGGCCAATATAATTCAACCTAGTCAAAGTTCTTTCTCTAATCTAGTAGAATTGGTGCATAAGAAGGATGGATCATGGCACATGTATCCAGATTATAGGGATCTTAATAAGCTCACTATTAAAGATAAATTTCCCATTCTTGTCATTGATGAATTGTTGGATGAATTACATGGAGCAATTTACTTCATCAAGTTGGATCTTCATTCAGGATATCATCAAATTAGAATGAAGATTGAAGACATTTCAAAAACAACATTTTGAACTCATGAGGGTCATTATGATTTTTTAGTCATGAAATTTGGCCTTACCAATGCACCTTCTACATTTCAAGGTTTGATGAATTACATTTTTAAACCATTCCTTAGAAAATTTGTTTTAGTATTTTTTGATGATATACTAATCTACAACAATTCTTAGAAGGATCATGTTCAACATATTGATAGGGTGCTCAAATTATTGGAGGAGAAATAGTTATATGAAAAAACCTCCAAATGTTTCTTTAGAGTGCAAGAGGTGGAATATATTGGTCATACTGTATCTCATGAGTGTGTTAAGGTAGACCCTAACAAAATTAAATCCATTAAGGAATGGAAAATCCCCACAACCATAAAGCATATTCGAGGATTTATTGGGTTAACAGGGTATTATCAAAAGTTTGTTAAGAATTATGGGAGAATAACAACACCTCTAACAACATTCCTGAAGAAGCATCTTCTTGGAATCCGGAAGAAACTAAGGCCTTTGAAAATCTTAAAGAGGAAATGTGCCAACCACCGATATTAGCTACTCCAAAACTCACAAAAACCTTTATTATGGAATGTTATGATTTAGGATATCAATTTGGTGATGTTTTAATGCAATAAGGAATACCCATTGCTTTTGAAAGTTGTATAATCAAAGGAAATTATTTACAAAAACCTATTTATGAGAAGGAAATGTTGGAAATACGACATGTACTAAAGCAATGACGACCTTACCTAATGGGAATACACTTCAAGGTAAGAAAATATAATGATAGTCTTAAATAATTTTTGGAACAAAGATTATATTCAGAAGTTTAGAAAAAATGGGTCACAAAGATGTTGGGTTATGATTTTGAAATCATCTACAAAAAGGGAAGAAAAATGATTTTTCGGATGCACTCTCAAGAAAGGATGAGGATGTGGAAGCATTTCTTTGTGACATTTTTATTATCCAACCAAATTGGATAGGAAAAGCAAGGGATGAATGGAATAATGATGAAGAAGTGTGGACACTCATTCAAAAGTTGAAGAAAGATCCCAGTACATCTAATACATTTAGCTGGAAAAATGATTCATTATGTTACAAAGATCACTTATATATTTGTAATAATTCCCAACTCAAACAAAATATTATTTTGGAATTTCACACCTCTCACTTAGGAGGGCACTTAGGATTTTAAAAAACTTACCACAGGGTCAAGAAGGATTTTTTTAGGGATGGCCTTAAATCCGATATTAAAATTTTTGTGGCAGAATGTTTGGTTAAAAAAAATATATAGTGGAGACAATTAATACCCCAAGTCTATTACAACCTTTATCCATTCCAAGTCAATGTTGGGTGGAGGTTTCAATGAATTTTATCACATGTTTACCCTAGTCAGAAGGAAAGAGTGTCATCATAGTGGTAGTTAATATACTTACCAAGTATGCACACTTTCATGAATTATCTCATCCATTTAAATCTAGTATAGTTTCTACTGCATTTATGGAAAAAATTCAAAAGCTACATGGAAACCCAAAGATTATTGTAAGCAACAAAGATCCCATTTTGACTGGAAATGTTTGGAAAAAAATATTTTCTTGTCTGGGTACTCAATTAGCTCATAGATCATCTTATCATCCTCAATTGGATGGGAAAACTGAGATAGTGAACAAATGTTTGGAAGGATATATTTGTTGCTTTGTATCTAATAAACAAACACATTAGGTCAAGCGGTTACCTCTAGTTGAATGGTGGTATAACACTCCCTTCCATACTACAAAAAAAATGGCCCCAGTTATGTCACTTTATGGATATCATCCACCATCCATAACATCATCTTCAAGAGAAAATTCTAAGGTTCAAGAAGTGGAATATCACATCGAGAATCAACAACAAGTTCTCCAACTCCTAAAGGATAACCTCATTTTGGTGCACAATCGAATGAAACAACATGCATACCAGCATCACAATGAAAGAAGTTTTTATGTAGGTGATTGGGTATTTTTACGGCTACAACCATATAAACAAATGTACCTCAAGAAATCTAAGAAGGATAATAAATTATTGCCAAATTACTATGGTCCTTACAAGGTGTTGCAAAACATTGGTACTATGGCATACAAATTAAAACTTCCTACATCTTCCCAAGTGCAGCTATTTTTCCATGTTTCATGCTTAAAGAAGGTTATAGGTGACAAGCTTCCAATTCAAACAATATTTCGAGAAATTGACTAAGAAAGATAAATTATATTGGAATCTGAAGCAGTCACAAAAACAAGAAACCAATAGCTACGAAATAGATCAATTTCAAAGTATCTAATCAAATGGAAGAACTTACCCATTGAATATTCCACATGGAAGGATGAGAGTTTTATATAGAGGCATCCAAAACTACTCAAGTGTTGAGGACAACACTTTTTTGAAGGGGAGGGTCATGTTAGGTCCCTATAATACTAGTGTAACCCATTATTATTATTATTAGTGTAGCCCCCTTATTGTTATTGTTGTGCCCATATAGTACCCATATTTTTATTATTGTGCCCCATATAAGCCCACTATTGTTATTACTGTGCCCTTACATTATTATTGTTATGTAGGCTATAATTATATCGTGACCCATTAAAATCCTATATATAGAAAGAAGGTATTGTCATTTGTATCATCTAAGAATTGATCATTTATTTAATGTAAAGGAGCTTTACCCCTCAAAGAGGATAATTTTTAAGTAATTGATCTATCTTTTCTTATATTTTATGAGCTGGTTGCATAAAAATGCCTTTTGTCAGACATATTTTTTTAGAGTTTTAATATACCTCTCAAAGAAAAAAATCTACCTCGTCTATATGACACCCTCCAATTCAATGTCATCGACTAGGTGTATAAGCAAATGGACTTGTAGGTCCATGAAACTTGTAGGGATATCCTTCTCAAATACACATACAATTTCTGCAATTTCTTTCTTCCATTTTGGCACTTCACATTCGTGGATCTCCATGGATGTCACCCACCTAATATAAGAATACTAAATTAGTACCAACCTTTAGGAAAAAATTAAAATGTAATACACTATCTATATGTCTATCACACATAAAAATTCCATACAACATACCTTGCAAATGCCGACAATCAACTTATGGCATTACTCAAGTCAACGGTAAGACATGCATCCCATCTAATTTCCAATGGCATGATATATTGTCAAACACATTTATCAAAGATCATCATTAGTTATTTTTGTCACACAATGGAATATTAGAATATATTTAGTACCTAACCCATTTTACCAATAAATGTTAAATGATGATATATAATACCTTCAAAAAATTATGAAAATCATGGGTTTTAAATCCTATGATATGTCCATCAATTGTAAATGATTTATTTAATGATGACCCATAGCCACTAGGTGTCCTTATTGAACATAAGACATTTTTTAGTTGGTATAGATATTTATTTTTCAAAAAACATGGAGCTTCTGCATATTTTTCATTTTCCTCTTTGGCCACAAATGTTTTCTATCACATTTGGTACGCGAAAGAGAAATATCTATCCTCGAAGACAAGGTGTCCTTCTCTTTTCCGGCTATATGTCGAAAATTGAATCCGGGACATTTTTGAAGATGTGCATGGGATCTAATAGGTGAGATATTAATAGATCCTTCCAATATGGGAGCTCATAAAATATGGATTTCCTTTTCATCCCTTCTAGCATCTTAACTATAACTTGTTTTGGTTCTCCAATAGAATCACTTGCATAAAAAAAAAAAAACCTAACAAAATTTCAATTCAACATATTCATACTTCTTAAGACAATGAGGTGGACCCATAATCATGGGAGGGCATCTATTTTCAAATTTTCCATCAAATTTATTCTTATGGAGATTTCTAAACCTATGATATGGTAGAAGAGAAACACTGTTTTTTACATAAATAAATTTATGAAGATCTTTAGAATACCAGCCTTGAAATTGTTCTGCACATCTTGGACATGCAAATATCCCCTTTGTTTGAAGCCCTGCAATTCAATAAGTTTAATAACATCAAAATAATACTACAAAAATAAGTATGAAAGTTGGGATGAAAATAAATTATGAGTGTAAATAGGTAATTTTTTTTATCTTACTCGAAAAACAACCAAGTCCTATGAAATATGTTGAAAATGGAACTAAGAAAGATTCTAATTTAATTTTTCCTTGAATTAAATTATAATAAAATTGTAATTCCACTTTACATGAAAACTTGTACGTGTTAACTAAGTTATTTTGACGTAGTTGGTGTTATCACTCAGGTTTTCCTAGAAGTTGTGTAAGAGGAAAGTATACCCGAGGTAACCACAAACCAACCTTTTAGATGCAGAATCTAGCCAATCTGCATCCAGAGAGGGCTCTCTCTTTATGATTTATATTTGTTTTTAAATGGTTTTAGGCTAGTTATATATGCAAAGTTTGTTTTGGGAAAATGGTGGAATCCACAAACTAAGGGCAAGGTTGAGGGCTTTCAGTCCATTGGGCTATGGAGTCTAAGGATGGCTTTACTGGATTTCTTTTCTGAACACAAGATGGTAATACAGGGCAAGATAGCTAGACGGAGAACAATCCTTAAAATTTAAAGTGGATGGATGGTCTTGAAGGGATGAAAGGCAACTAAGAATCTTTCACCATATTCAAGAGGAAGAAGAGAAATGATTACAAGCAAAGAGCAATGAAGGATTCTTTGTTACAGTAATCAACAATATTGAATCAGCAAAACATGAGCAATTAAGAATTCATGCTTATAACTAATCCAGAAGAAAACATCGAGAATAATCACATTTGAAAACAGAGTACAATTAAGCAAATTCTGTTTCAATCCTTTATGTAAACTATCCAGAAACGGATATGATGATAGCATAAACTAATATAAAATTTAAACACAAGGGTTGGAAAACTTATTGAACTGAAGTCCAACACATGAATCCTGCAACAAGTCCAGTGCTTCAAAACGTCATCCAGTAAGCCACAAGTAAATTTGTCCAAAAGCTTTTTATTTCGAAAACCTCAATGTTACAGCAGAGTAATAGAATCCACACTCAACTCTCTCTTTGAGGGTTTATTTATACAAAAAATAATCCTAACAATCTTACTCTATCCTAGCCAATAATCCAGGCTGACTTAAAGCATATTTACAAACAAACAAGAGACACATGGTCTCGTAAAATAGAATAATGAGTAACGGCTGATGTGTTGTTCCTTTCTTCATGGACGTGCTAAGGATAAGTGCTTAAAATAGGGCTCTGTGCTGTCCTTTGCGTATTCCTTTAACTTGTTGAATACTCTTTCTTCTTACGGATACTCTTTAACCTTTCATCTGATACTCTTTCATCTGATACTCTTTCATCTGCTTTTCTGTTTTTTACCATTTACTTAATAGTAAAGATAAACTTTCATCCTGAAAACATTTTTTACAAAATTTCCAGCATTTCCTTCCACCACTGATCATCTGGTATCATTGTTCTTCTGAGTTTTCTTAAAGTTTCATCTGCTTCAGTAAGTTTATAAAAAGTGGGCTCGTTCGGAAATAGATACTTTAGTTCATGCTCCAGATGAAATAGATTCCTCACTTTTTCATAAATACTTTTCCCGGTTGGTATTACAGGTTCTGATGAGCTAGTAGAACCTATATTAGTAGAACCTATCGCTGTATTTTTAGCATGAGCTTGGATTCTTTTCTCATAGGTTTCTAAGTCTACTATTTGATCCTCTGTGAGCATGGGACTTGGCAAATCACTGTCAAGCAGAGCTTGAAACTTTTCTCTGAAAACGTTGATGTCGACCAAAATATCAGTACACTTTCTTTCTAGATTTTGCATGAAAGTTCTCTTTGTGAAAATTCTCTTTGCTTCCAAAACTACACCTGTTCTGTCATCAATTCCTAGCAATGCTAGCTGTTGTTTTGTTCTTGAATTCAAAAACTGAATGAGCTGCTGGGCTAGCTCTGGCTTGCCTCTTAATTCATGTCTAGTTTTGTTTATTTCCTCCTGGGCTATCTTGACTAACTCATTCTGTTCAAAAATAGCTTGAATGGAAGGCCAAATATCTCTTATTAAATTAATGATGTTGTCCCAAAGAATATCATTTATTTCATTCAGAGGCTTTTCCAGTGTAAGATCTTTTTGCAAAGCCTCAACCAATTTTTCCAACCTTTTTATTTCTCTGAGGTTGTCAGCTATTGTCTTTTTGGATGTGTCATATTTTCCCTCCAATTTTGTTAATTGTAATTTTACTTCTTGGAGTTCTGTGACCTTTAGCTGCAAACTCTCCATTTGTTTAATTAAATCATCCGAATTCAAATTAGAAATATTCACCTGAGATGATTGTTCCTGTTGTCCTGTAGTACCTGCTGCTGAAGCCTGTTTGAGAATTTCCTGTTCCTGCAATGCCTTTTCCGGCTCCTTCTCGGTTTCATTTAGTCGCTCTGTCAAGTTTAAGAGCAACTCCATCATTTCTTCTTGTGAATTTCCTTTTATTATTTCCTGTGTCTGGGGGTGCCTTGAGGCTGGTATTTTCAACTGTTTTCTCAGTGCGGCTATATCATCCTCTTTCTTTTTTATCAGTGCCTCAATACCTTTAGTGTCTTTGGGATTGTGTCCCAAACCAATAATGATCTCTTCCAGAGACTTTATTCTATTGTCCTTGGCCTGTGAGGAGGCCCTTTCAATTTTCAATGTTGCAGTAGTATTATTCAAGGAATCTTGTAGTGTTAAAGCTGCCATGGCTTTGTTGGTGAGAGTGGAATAAACCATTTCCCCTGTTTGCCTATGAAGCTCTATCTGATCAAAGGGATGGATATCCTTTGCTAACACTTCAAAATTGGTTCTGATGTAATCTGTTGCTGAAGTTGGCTTTGGCACTTTAGCTTTGAAGTGGCTCATTTGCATTTTACCTTGTGAAAGATCAAATGCTGACATCAACCTTTGTTGATTGTGAGGAGCCATCTTCATATACTGATCATAGACCTTCATTTTTAATGGTTCATTCCTTGTTTTGATATCAATGAAGGTTTTCTTTATGTCTCCAGTATCTGTCTTGGGCGGTCTGAAAGAAGATACTTCAGTGCTCGGTTGCTTTTGTATCCCTTTCTGGCTTATATTTGTTTCACTTGCTGTACCTGTTTGCTGACTATCTTCCCTGCCATCATCAAATATTTCATCTATGATCTCTACATCTGGAGGTAGATCAGATTTATGTTTTTTAGCTTGATAGACTTGTGGGGCTTCTTTTGAAGGTGTGGTATCTGGAGATGACCTCTTTTTCCCTATTTCCACATTCAGTGGAGTTTGCATCTCTGGAGCTTGGATTTGCTTTGCTGGTGTTTGAGAAGCTTTAGATTGTTCTGGTGTTTTGGAATTCTGTGATTTTTCCGCCATGACCAGGGTTTCAATGACCTGAACTATAGGTTCTTTTCCTTTACCTTTAGGCTCTACTGCTACTGATGGGCTGTCTTCCTGTATAGCTTGTTGTAGAGTGGCTGTTGAAGATGTGCCAATATAGGGTACCTGCATTTGATCATATGTTTCTAGGTCAAATTTCTTCTCAGCATCTTTCATAAGTTTATTCAATTTGTCGGCTCCACTTCCCTCTTCAACAAGTGTTCCTTTAACCCATTCATCTTGATTTGCATACTGTTCTATGTCAGGAATTCTGTGATGTATATAAGGAGATGACTTATTTTTTAACCTTCTTTCACAAATGAAACCAAAGGGGTCATAAGGGACCCAAAGGAAAGATGTCTGGAATTTTCTCTCTAATATAAGTTCTGCATCTCTCTCAGCTTCTCTAGAATTGCAAATGAAAGGACCTAACTGGCTTTTGATCCTTAACTGTGCTTTCTTCTTTACATTGCAGAAATGGATTACATCTGAGTTATTCATCTGTGTAAAGTATTCCAAAGCAAAAATTCTCATTGGTACATATCTGGGTAACTTGAATGGATGTAATTCACATCCATAAATCCTGATAACTGTATGGTTTTGGTACAAGTACCAATCCCCAACTTTGTAACTTTTTGACAATTGCAGGGTCTTTCTTATCTCGGTACTAAGCCTGGGGGGAGAAACTCCTGTTAACAAGGTTGTAGCAGGATGTACAAATTGATCAATGAATTCTGAATAAGAGTAGGGAGAATCAGAGGACAAATGAATGATGGGGGACCAAAAAATAACAGACCTGGGATTACCTTTAGCATCAAGTTTTTGAACAGGGAAAGGGAATTTGTCTGAGTGATAGAAAATTATGAGGTGATAGATAATTGAGGAGTACTTGAACACTTTTTCATCATCTAGCCTTAAAAATTGATCATGGATTTTGTTGGCAATGAAGGAAGCATAGTCATACTTAATCTCAGGAGGCTGTCCAGGGGTGAAGATAGATAGCAAAGCCAGAGTTATCTCGTCAACATACTCACTGGTATTGAATCCTAAGACAAAGGAAATTACATTCACAATAAGCCTTCCCAATTGATTGAAAAAGTAAAAACCATAGGGGGGAGTCCCTTTTGGCTGATGCTCAGGTAACATGAAGTACTGACACATTGCTTTCAATTTCTCTGGAGTTAACAGTCTGGTTTTCTCAATTAGCCCTTCCATGGATAGAGGTGCTAATTCTTGTTCTGGCTCAAATTGTAACATAGCATTGATAGCCTGAGGTGTGATAGGGAACAAAACACTTTGATCAGGAGCTAATACAACTCTTTGTGCGGGATCATAATTTGCATGACAGTAATGAATGATTTCAGGGAAAACGTGGACTGTAGGAATAAAATACCTTGGGAGATTGGATTCCCACAACCCTATAAGATCTTGCCCCTTTGAGTATTCGTCTCTGCAGCGACAGAAACTCAAACGGGGACTTTCATCGAAATTCAGGTCTTTTATTTGGAAATCTTCATCTATGAGAGGCAAGTAGTCTAGATCTCGGTGAGGAGCATTCAAAGGAGTGACATTTAGAGCAGTAGGGGCCTCCATTTTGGTTCTTGTGGATTCAAAATGGAGGTTTCAGTTTTTCTCGCAGACCGGACGGGATATCGGACAAAAGAAGAAATTGGGACAAATTGCAGGTTTTGGGAAGTAAATTCACAGGTTTTAACTCTTCAATGAGGACTCAGAGAGGATTTTTAACCACTTTTTAGAGAAAAACACAAGAAACTAAGCTTAACTTGCAGTCGGGGTGCGGAATGATAAATACCTGTTTTTTAATGAAAACTGGTTCTTCAACAGGTAATGGATAATGGCAGGAACGTTCTTCAACACGGGCGCAGCGGAATTTCTGAGTAATTTGGTGTATTTGCAGTGAATTTTGAAATTTGCAGCGGGAGCTTAGTCTCTTTCGAAAACCAAAATAACTAAAAACACGCGAAAAATGGCTTAAAAACAAGTCAAAAGGGTTTTTGTCGTTTTCGAGGCGATGACGTCATTCGACGTACGGGGTGACGTAAGGGAGTGGGACCGGCGGTATTTGATAAGCGGTAAGCGGTGAGCCCGCACCGCTTATGGAGGAAGGCGGTAAAAATCGCAATGGCAGCGATTCCACAGGCTGCTTGCCACGTGGAATGCTGAATAGTCAAACCCGCTCATTCCACAGCAGCTAAAAAACTCACATGCGATGGGCGGCGGGATTGATCGGAATGTTAATCGCTGGAGGAATGATGCGGCAGTTTGGAGGAAAGGAAACTTGCGCGATTTCAAAGGTGGGCCCGTCGGGGTTTAAAAAGGTTTTAATGCGTAATCTAATCACCCCGGGGAAAAGTTAATAGGCGGAAATGGTTGTTAATTAGTCCAAATGACTAATTAACCCCATGAATATTATGAAATGGATTGCGACGGAGTTTGGCCAGGTGGAATGCCACATGGACGGACCACGGTGGCATAGACTTTTGCAAAGTTTATTAATATGTTTTGGTATTAAACATACTTATAGTATTATATGATGAATGAATTAATATAATTAATTCATCATAGGGGCGGAATTTATGTATAAGGCTATAGTTTAAACCAAAGGGCTTATAAAGCGGGGTGTTTATTTTCAATGTGCGGGAATATATACTTTGGTAAACATTATAATAAATGGGTTTTGGGGATATTTATAGAAAAGGGAGTTATTTACTTAGGAAAAAGGATTTCACTAGGGATTTAATATAGTAGAATTAAATGTTAATATGGCAAAGGACAAGGAAAATCAAAACATCTTTGTACATCTAAGAAAGTGATAACTTGTGAAGTAAATTGCAACATTTTATCTTCAACACTTAAACTTAGAATAACAAGTTGTTTTGAGGAATTTTATGGAATGTTGCATCAGTTTCCTAAGTAAAATAGGATTTTACTTAGGAAAAGTTAAAAATGGAAGATAATCAATGATGGATTATTCCAAGTGCTTAGGTCTTTTGATCATTAGGCCGAGGGTCCGGTCCCTCCAGAAGTCAAGGAAATGCCTTGAGCCCCTTTGATCTCAAATTACCTTAGTACTTTTTGGGGAAATTAGTAAAACTCTTGAGGGGAAAAAATGATGAGGGAGGTTAATGAATTTGACTTTGCTTGCTGTGATTTTCCAGTGTATTTCCTGCTTTAGTACTTGTGATGAAAGTAAATGATTAACCAACAGGTAGCAGCACCATTCATCATATAACACTTTTGTAGCACCATCTACCTACCCTATCTACTTAGCACTACCATTTTGTCTTCTTTATTAGGGTGCATTTAGACTTGCAAACCCTTTTCAATCTTTTTCTTTTACATGATGAATCTATCTATTTCTACCCTTATTACATCCAAGGGCTCAGATTAAACTGTTGAGCACCTTTTATTCACTCTACCTAGCTACTTATCTGCCAAGATTAAACTATTTGGCTAGATATTTATTCTCTAATCTAAAACATGAAATTGAAATATGACTAAGCCAAGTTTAAACAGTTTGACTTATTCATGAATTGTGGCAAAAGTTTCACAAGCTGCACACAATTATTTTATTACAATAGATGAAAAAAGTAGTGGCATTTAGACTTGCACACTTTCCTTGGTCTATTTTTGCTTGGGGTTCATTTCTTTCTCTCTTTTTTTGACCATTTTTATTCTTTTTACCCTTTGATTTTTCTTTTAGGGTATACCCTCTTTACATTTTTTTAAATTTTTTGATTTTTTGGTTTTCAAGAATATGGAACACCTTTGCTCAAGTAAGAAGGTTTGAACATATTCCACACTTCCATCAAGACAATCATGAAAGATGAAACCTATTGATATAGGAGGCTAACACTGGCTCCACTTGGGGATGACTTTTCCTTGTGGAAAGTCAAGAACAGTAGATCAGATGCCTCAGAATGTCTTCAAACTGAAAGTAAGGAATTTTCCTTCTTCTGGTAGCTTTATTTACATATGATAGTAAAACTTTTTGGAACTTAGGGCCTTCACTTCGGGCTTCAATTCCAAGAAGTCACCATCCAATCCAAACTGCAGTAACAAAAATATAACAAGCAAACAATATATTATGTACAAGTTAGGAACGTTTAAACATTCTAGTAAATTGGATCAAAATAATGCTTAAGCATTCGACCATTGACTGGTCCTTCTTCAACTTCTGAATTGTCCAAGTCCTTCAAAAAATAAGTATTGTTTCCCTGCAAGGCATGGATGATATAAGGCCCTTTCCACAAGAAATCAAACTTCCCATGTTTCCATTTTTCTTCTCTTCTAGAATCCCATCTTAGGACCTTGTCTCCTAATTGAAAATCCTCTGCTTTAGTCCTTTTATCAAACATTTTCTTTAGCTTTTCCTGTAAGACTTGTGATCTTTGGTATACCTCTTCTCTGGTTTGTTGTAGGTGGATTGTTTGATTAATTCTTCTTTGAATGTCATTTGGCTCCACTTGAGCCTCTTGAAGTAATTTCATCACAGGGATTCCTAACGATGATGGGAATCTTGCCTCCAGGCCATAAACTAACTCATAAGGACTAGTCCCAATGGATTTCTTGGTTGTAAGTCTGTCTGCCCATAATGCATAGGTCAGTTTCTTATGCCAGTTCTTTTTATTCTCCTCCAACAATTTCTTAATGATATTGATCGAACTCTTATTGGAGGATTCTGCTAGTCCATTACCTTGGGGGTAATAGGCTGTTGAATGGCCTAAAGTAATATGATATTTATGGCAGAAATTTATCATTTTCTTTGATTTAAATGCAGCAGCGTTGTCTGTTATAATCTTTTCTGGACATCCAAATCTTGACAGTATGTTGGTTTCAAGAAACCCTATGATTACAGAATCATTGGACTGTCTACATGGGATGGCTTCAATCCATTTGGTGAAATAGTCTGTAGCGGTTAAAATCCATCTATGTTGTCCGGAAGAAGGGGGGTGAATCTCTCCAATAAAATCTAAACCCCATTGTTGAAAGGGTCTTTCTGTGGAAACTGGTTTTAAAGGCAGAGGTAACAACTTTCTTTTACCCTCAAATATCTGACATTTGTGACAGCTTGTTACAAATTTCTTTACATCAGAAAATAATGTTGGCCAGTAAAAACCGGCCCTTAAGATTTTGTCTGCAGTAGATTTCCAGTAAAGATGTCCTCCACAATCCCCTGCATGAAATTCATTAAGCACTTTATCAGCTTCATCTTTTAAGAGACAATTCAATAAAATTCCTTCGTGATTCTTCCAAAATAAAGTGCTATCTAAAATACAATATTTCGAAGATGTCATCTTTAAAAATCTTTGCTTAGTTCGGGACAACCCTGGAGGAGCTTGCAGGTTTAATAGAACATGAATTATATCAGTATACCAGGGTGAATCTAAGAAAGCTTGACTGATCTGGGGAGTCGCCATCTCCTGCTCGTTATCCAGTTCATTGATATCTCAGGCTTGGCAATTGGTTTCTGTCATAAGTTGTGCTAAGCCTTGGCCTTTTATCAGTTTGGTTGGCTTGATCTCAATATCATATTCCAAAATGGTAGCTATCCACTTACCTCGTTTACCTTCAATGCCATCTTGAGTCAAAATATCTTTAACTACTGCATTGGGCACATATGCTATCACATGAGAATATAATATGTAAACTCTAAAATCTTTGATTGCTTTTACCAATGCAAAAGCCTGTTTTTCCATAATATTGTACTTTAGAGGTGCATCCCTCGGTGCTTTACTAAAAAATGCTATTGGCTTTTCACACCCTTGGTCATCTTTTTGAAGTAAAACAGCTGCAACAGTATGTTCAGAAGCAAATGAAAAAATAATAAAGTCTCTATCAAATTTAGGACTGGTCAAAACTGGTGTCCTTGTTAAAGCCATCTTAATTTCCTCGAATGATTGCTTGGCTTCTACAGTCCAGTCAATGCTTGAATCTTTTCTCAACATGTTAGTTAGTAATCTAAGTAACTCTGCTAGACTAGAAATAAATCTTCTCAAGAAGTTGATTTTTCCTATAAATGCTTGCAATTCTTTTATGTTTCTAGGGTGGGGTATTTGCAAAATTGCTTGAATTCTTTCAGGATCAATCCTAATGCCATCTTTAGAAATGATATGTCCTAAAAGCTTTCCTTCTTCCAAACCAAACAATGACTTTTTAGGGTTTAAAGAAATTCCATATTTTGTGCACTTTATAAATACTTGCCTTAGGTGACCTAAATGTTCTTGATCTGTTTTAGAGAAAACGGTCAAATCATCTAAGTAAATAACCAGAAAATCATGTATCTCTTTAGCAAAAGCAATGTCCATCGCTCTTTGAAAGGTAGCTCCTGCATTCTTGAGTCCAAATGGCATTTTGACATATTTAAACGTACCCCATGGTGTGGTAAATGCTGTTTTATCCTGATCCTCAGGATGAACCAGAATCTGGTTGTACCCTGAAAATCCATCCAGTAGTGATATTCTCGAAGATCCCACTACCCTTTGCAAAATGTGATCCATTTTAGGTAGAGGATAGTTGTCTTTTAAAGAAACTTTATTCAAATTCCTTAAATCAACACACGGTCTGATTTCTCCTGTCTTTTTTCTGGTTGGTACTAGGTTAGAAACCCATTCTGAAAATCTGATAGGAGATATAATCCCTGCTTCAAACATTCTTTTGATTTCCTTTTCAATTGAGGGTAATAAAACAGGATTAATTCTCCTAAGCTTTTGTTTAAAAGGTTTCTGGTCTGGTTTCAAAGGTATAGTATGTTGAATTATGGATGTATCATAAGATTTGAGGTCTTCATAACTCCAAGCAAAGACATCCTGGAATTCTTTTAATAGTTCAACATATTTTACCTTCTGATCTTTTGGAAGAGATTTAGACAACTTAACAATTTTTGGATGTTCTGGTGTTCCTAAGTTGCATTCCTCCATATCGGCTTTAATAGGTTCCATTTTAGGTCTGAATGGAATATCATTTGAGTCAAATAGATCTTCCAAAGGTGTTAATCCTTTGGGTAATTGATTATCTTTTAAATTGATGATTTCTGTTTCATCTACGACCTCATCAAATTCCATTTGTTTCAAATTTTGCATGTCTTTTTTAGTGAATGCGGTTGGATGCAGCATATGAATTGCATTTTCTCTTGAAATTTCCATTTTTTGTTCTTTTTCTAGATCAATTTTATCAGCAGTCATGTCTTCATCTATATTACAGTTAGAAAACTCATTCTGAAGTGTCAAAAAACTATTGATTTGATGGTTATTCACAAATACTTGCCAATTCAAAACATTGTCGGGTATTGCGGGCCTGTGTCTTATCTCAGCTGAAAACTGATGATTAGGATCAAAAGGCAACTTACATGTACTAGCAAACATTGCTAAACTGTGAGCATGCAAGTTTTGTTTCCTGGGAATCTTGGCAAGTTGGGCTTGTAGAAATGTGTTGAGAATCTCAACAACTGTCTCTCGGTATTGTTTCAGTCTCATGTCTTTTGTTGCACATTCTCCTTTAATTTGTTGGATAATTAGTTCAGAGTCGCCTATGATTGATACCCTAATGCCTCCTAACTTCTTGACATGTTTAAGCCCCAATAAAAGAGCTTCATACTCTGCCATGTTGTTAGTGCATTTGAAATTTAACCTATAAGCATGACCCTCTGCATGATTTTTCTCTACATTGTGTAACCAAATTCCAGCTCCTGCACCTAGTCTGTTTACTGAGCCATCAAACTCTAAATGCCATAGAATTTCATGTTCGTAATCTTCATCAATTGTTTTAATAGATTTTCTGTCAAGAGCTAGTTGTTTAGTTGTTTCAGGTTTTTCTTGGTCATCTGGTGTTTCTTTGTTTTCAGATATTTCTTCAATTTTGACAGTGGTTTTGTTTATGATTTCCTTTTCAGGAGCTCCTATTTCAGTAGGAAGATCTGACTCAGCATTGTATAAAATAAAGGAATCCATGTCAGAATGTACAGAATAAACCGGGAAGTTTTCAGGCTTCTCATGGCTACTCACTAAGTACTTCATCAAAGTTTCTCTATATAATCTTTTAGGCTGACCAAATATTGAAATAGTTGCATAAGACATATCTAATTGAATAGATCCTCCAAGTTTAGCACCCCAAGACCTAGACAATAACATACCATATTTGGGTGGAATATCAGCGACTACTATGTCCATTAAAACAGACTTAGCAGGGTATTGGACCAAAGTGACACACAGATCTTTAATTAAACCTAAACATTTTACCTGACTGGAATCAAATGAAAACAAATCTTTGTATGGTCTAGTAATATCCAGATTAAATCTTTCCATTACTGCTTTTGGCATCAAATTGTGAGATGCTCCAGAATCAAGCATTGCATTATGGAGTATCTTGTCATGAACATTCAGGCTTACATAAAATGGAGGAGTTCCCCCACTTTCTGGTTTGCCATTAACCTCGGGGCCAAAAAGAAGTTTGGGTTGATCATCAAGAATATTTACTGAATCATCCAATCCAGTAATGTTAATGTTTAAAGACTTGGAAATCTGATTCCTATAGACATCATGTTTAGCCAATTCTGATAAAGGAACAGCTATCTTGAGTTTGCCTATTTCGGCTTCTAGATTAAAGGGTTTTTCTGTTTGAGCTTTAGTGTTTTGCACAGTTGGATTTTCTCTGTTTACTGGATCTTCAATGTTTTTCTCTTTTTCATGAATGAAGTTTTGCTTTGAAGATGTTTCAGGACTAACTTCTACTGTTTCTTCTACAGTTCCTACATGAGGAGATGTATTGGATGGCTGTTTGTCGATTGGTTGGTTGTCAGAGACATCTTCAATTATTGGATTTGAAAAACTAGGAGTTATCCTAGGCAAAATTTGTATTTGGGGAATGTTTTGTACGGGGGAAGTATTTTGTACAGGGGTAATGTTTTGTTTTCCTTTGACATTTTGTTTTGTGGTTTTCTGTTTATTTTTTTCTGGTACATCTATCCGTCTACTTCTCAAGTTGTATTGCTTATGAACCTCGTAGATTGCTGTGTCATAGCCTTCTTTGAAATCAAAAGTCTCACCTGAATGAGTGTGGAATGTTTCAAGGATATGATTCTCTTGATCATCCTGAGATAGGAAGATTTCTGATTCATCTTTGTCCACATTGACATTGTTTATTTCTACATCTTCTGTAGGTCCTTCTGAGGTCGAACCTTCAACAAAGTTTTCTTGGAAAGGTGGTCTAATGTTTTGATCAGGGATATTCTTTCCAATATTTTGGTTCAGATTCCTCCTAAAGTTTGGGTTTCTTGCAACATTCTGGTTATCAGTAGCAGACTTTCTTTCAATGGTTTCCACTCTATCACCTAATCTTTCCATACCTTTAATGATTACATCCAGCTTCTTTTCAAAAGTTGAAGGTTCTTCCTTCATAGGCATTCTTCTCTCTGCCCTATCTCTGGCTCGTTTTTCTATCAAATTTGCTTCTACGCTCACCACTATGCTCTGCATTTCCTCTAGTGTTTGTGGAGCCCTTTCCCTAAGAGAATAAGCTATTTCAGAGTCAAAACCGTCTGGGAATTTGACCAACACGTTATTAGGTGGGGGTCTTAGATTCAGAGGAACTGCATGATATGATTCATTAAATCTAATGATGTAATCTGGTACGGTTTCATTTGGTCTTCTTCTTAATTTTTCAAATTCTGATAAGATCTGGAGAGGATCTTTCTTTTTCTCCCATCTGTTCAAAAATGCCCTATACAAAGCTTCTAGGTCAGCAATACTGTTCGGGGTGAGAGCTCTAAACCAAGTTCTAACTTCTCCGGTAAGACTTTGTACAAAAATTCTCATACGGATATCATCAGTATCAATCTCATAAAACTCAAAGTAATCTGTCATCCTTTTGGTGTGTTGTTGAGCTGTGTAGGTGCCTGATCCGTCAAAAGGTGTGATCTTACTTTGGTAGTCTGGTGGTAAAGCTGGAGGGTTGGCTGGTAATATTAAAGGGGCATATCGATTGGCCATTGGAAGATAAAGTGGAGTAACAAGAGTAGCCGATCTAGTAGGAGGAGATGGAGGTCTGACAGGTGTTTGAAAAGTGGCTGAGTTCGGAGATGCTTCAGTTATTACAGAAATGTTTGAGCTTTCTTCAAAGGCTTGCTCAGATTGAATGGAGTTATGAAATTCTCTGTCAAGATGATGCGAAACAAATCTATATTGCAATTCTTCAATGAACCAAGGATTTGGAATCAACCTAGATAATTCAGTCTCAGAAAAATTTACAAACAAAGATGTTTCAAATCTCGCGTCAAAAGGAACGTCGTCAATATAAATAATTTTCACAGGACAAGATGCAGATCTAGAGAGTGGTCTAGAACTACTTGTACTTTCCTGACTTCCTCTTTCAGAACTCTCTTGACTTCCTTGTCTTCTAAGAATCCTAGGGATCAGATTTGGATTTTCAAAAATTGGTGGTGGATTTGGGTCAGGGTTTGACCTAGTATGTCGAATCCTTTCTGAAGCCAGTTTTCTTAGAATATGTGCTTTTGAATTTTGGGTTTTACTTGAAAAATAAATACAACTTCTACAAATTCTTTAAGAAATACTGATATGTGATTAAGATTTCCTCAAAGATCTGTTTAAACTAGAGATTCTGATTGAAAAATTTGAAACTAAGATTCAATTTATAAGCTAAATCAGAGATAGACTGAAACATCATTTATTTACTTTTGCAATTGCATAGCAAAAGCAATTTCAAAGGCTTCCTGGCTGATTTTCAGACTCTGTCTGTAGATTATAAATCAAACAATAGTATCAATAAAATGATTCAGACTCCCCAGTATGGTCGCCACTATGTTATCACTCAGGTTTTCCTAGAAGTTGTGTAAGAGGAAATTATACCCGAGGTAACCACAAACCAACCTTTTAGATGCAGAATCTAGCCAATCTGCATCCAGAGAGGGCTCTCTCTTTATGATTTATATTTGTTTTTAAATGGTTTTAGGCTAGTTATAGATGCAAAGTTTGTTTTGGGAAAATGGTGGAATCCACAAACTAAGGGCAAGGTTGAGGGCTTTCAGTCCATTGGGCTATGGAGTCTAAGGATGGCTTTACTGGATTTCTTTTCTAAACACAAGATGGTATTACGGGGCAAGATAGCTAGACAGAGAACAATCCTTAAAATTTAAAGTGGATGGATGGTCTTGAAGGGATGAAAGGCAGCTAAGAATCTTTCACCATATTCAAGAGAAAGAAGAGAAATTACTACAAGCAAAGAGCAATGAAGGATTCTTTGTTACAGTAATCAACAATGTTTAAATCAGCAAAACATGAGCAATTAATAATTCATGCTTATAACTAATCCAGAAGAAAACATCGAGAATAATCACATTTGAAAACAGAGTACAATTAAGCAAATTTTGTTTCAATCCTTTATGTAAACTATTCAGAAACGGATATGATGATAGCATAAACTAATATAAAATTTAAACACAAGGGTTGGAAAACTTATTGAACTGAAGTCCAACACATGAATCCTGCAACAAGTCCAGTGCTCCAAAACGTCATCCAGTAAGCCACAAGTAAATTTGTCCAAAAGCTTTTTATTCCGAAAACCTCAATGTTACAGCAGAGTAATAGAATCCACCCTTCAAAACTCTATTTGAAGGCTTATTTATACAAAAATAATCTTAACAATCTTACTCTATCCTAGCCAATAATTCAGGCTGACTTAAAGCGCATTTACAACAAACAAGAGACACATGGTCTCGAAAATAGAATAATGAGTAACGGCTGATGTGTTGTTCCTTTCTTCATGGACGTGCTAAGGATAAGTGCTCTAAATAGGGCTCTGTGCTGTCCTTTGCGTATTCCTTTGACTTGTTGAATACTTTTTCTTCTCACGGATACTCTTTAATCTTTCATCTGATACTCTTTCATCTGCATTTCTGTTTTTTACCATTTGCTCAATAGTAAAGATAAACTTTTATCCTGAAAACATTTTTTACAAAATTTCCAGCATTTCCTTCCACCACTGATCATCTGGTATCATTGTTCTTCTGAGTTTCCTTAAAGTTTCATCTGCTTCAGTAAGTTTATAAAAAGTGGGCTCGTTCGGAAATAGATACTTTAATTCATGCTCCAGATGAAATAGATTCCTCACTTTTTCATAAATACTTTTCCCAGTTGGTAATGCAGGTTCTGATGAGCTAGTAGAACCTATAGCTGTATTTTTAGCATGAGCTTTGATTCTTTTTTCATAGGTTTCCAAGTCTACTATTTGATCCTCTGTGAGCATGGGACTTGGAAATTCACTGTCCAGCAGAGCTTGAAACTTTTCTCTGAAAACGTTGATATCAACCAAAATGTCTGTACACTTTCTTTCTAGATTTTGCATGAAAGTCCTCTTGGCGAAAACTCTCTTTGCTTCCAAAACTGCACCTGTTCTGTCATCAATTCCTAACAATGCAAGCTGTTGTTTTGTTTTGGAATTCAAAAATTGAATCAGCTGCTGGGCCTGCTCCGGCTTGCCTCTTAATTCATGTCTAGTTTTGTTTATTTCCTCTTGTGCTATCTTGACTAACTCATTTTGCTCAAAAAATAGCTTGAACGGAAGGCCAAATACCTCTTATTAAGTCAATGATGTTGCCCCAAAGAATATCATTTATTTCGTTCAGAGGCTTTTCCAGTGAAATATCTTTTTGCAAAGCCTCAACCAATTTCTCCAATCTTTTTATTTCCCTGAGGTTGTCAGCAACTGTCTTTTTGGATGTGTCATATTTTCCCTCCAATTTTGTTAATTGTAATTTTGTTTCTTGGAGTTGTGTGACCTTTAGCTGCAAACTCTCCATCTGTTTAATTAAATTCTCAGAATTCAAATTAGAAATGTTTACCTGAGATGGTTTTTCCTGCTGTCCTGTAGTTGTAGTACCTGTTGTTGAAGTCTGCTTGATAATTTCTTGTTCCTGCAATGCTTTTTCCAACTCCTTCTCTGTTTCATTTAGTCGCTCTGTCAAATTCAAGAGCAACTCCATCATTTCTTCTTGTGAATTTCCTTTTATAATTTCCTGTGTCTGGGGGTGCCTCGAGGCTGGTATTTTCAGCTGTTTTCTCAGTGCAGCTATATCATCCTCTTTCTTTTTTATCAGTGCCTCAATACCTTTAGTGTCTTTGGGATTGTGACCCAAACCAATAATGATCTCTTCTAGAGACTTTATTCTATTGTCTTTGGCCTGTGAGGAGGCCCTTTCAATCTTTAATGTTGCAGTAGTATTATTCAAGGAATCTTGTAGTGTTAAAGTTGCCATGGCTTTGTTGGTGAGAGTGGAATAAACCATTTCCCCTGTTTGCCTATGAAGCTCTATCTGATCCAAGGGATGGATATCCTTTGCTAACACTTCAAAATTGGTTCTGATGTAATCTGTTGCTGAAGTTGGCTTTTGCACTTTAGCTTTGAAATGGCTCATTTGCATTTTACCTTGTGAAAGATCAAATGCTGACATCAACCTTTGCTGATTGTGAGGAGCCATCTTCATATACTGATCATAGACCTTCATTTTTAATGGTTCATTCCTTGTTTTGATATCGATGAAGGTTTTCTTTATGTCTCCAGTACCTGTCTTGGGCGGTCTGAAAGAAGATACTTCAGTGCTCAGTTGCTTTTGTATCCCTTTCTGGCTTATATTTGTTTCACTTGCTGTACCTGTTTGCTGACTATCTTCCCTGCCATCATCAAATATTTCATATATGATCTCTACATCTGGAGGTGGATCAGATTTATGTTTTTTAGCTTGATAGACTTGTGGGGCTTCTTTTGAAGGTGTGGTATCTGGAGCTGACCTCTTTTTCCCTATTTCCACATTCAGTGGAGTTTGCGTCTCTGGAGCTTGGATTTGCTTTGCTGGTGTTTGAGAAGCTTTAGATTGTTCTGGTGTTTTGGAACTCTGTGATTTTTCTGCCATGACCAGGGTTTCAATGACCTGAACTATAGGTTCTTTTCCTTTACCTTTAGGCTCTGCTGTTACTGATGGGCTGTCTTCCTGTATAGCTTGTTGTAGAGTGGGTGTTGAAGATGTGCCAATATAGGGTACCTGCATTTGATCATATGTTTCTAGGTCAAATTTCTTCTCAGCATCTTTCATAAGTTTATTCAATTTGTCAGCTCCACTTCCCTCTTCAATAAGTGTTCCTTTAACCCATTCATCTTGATTTGCATACTGTTCTATGTCAGGAATTCTGTGATGTATATAAGGAGATGACATATTTTTTAACCTTCTTTCACAAATGAAACCAAAGGGGTCATAAGGGACCCAACGGAAAGATGTCTGGAATTTTTTCTCTAATATAAGTTCTGCATCTCTCTCGGCTTCTCTAGAATTGCAAATGAAAGGACCTAACTGGCTTTTGATCCTTAACTGTGCTTTCTTCTTTACATTGCAGAAATGGATTACATCTGAGTTATTCATCTGTCTAAAGTATTCCAAAGCAAAAATTCTCATTGGTACATATCTGGGTAACTTGAATGGACGTAATTCACATCCATAAATCCTGATGACTGTATGATTTTGGTATAAGTACCAATCTCCAACTTTATAACTTTTTGATAATTGCAGGGTGTTTCTAATTTCAGTACTAAGCCTGGGGGGAGAAACTCCTGTTAACAAAGTTGTAGCAGGATGTACAAACTGATCAATGAATTCTGAATAAGAGTAGGGAGAATCAGAGGACAAATGAATGATGGGGGACCAAAAAATAACAGACCTGGGATTACCTTTAGCATCAAGTTTCTGAACAGGGAAAGGGAATTTGTCTGAGTGATAGGAAATTATGAGGTGATAGATAACTGAGGAGTACTTGAACACTTTTTCATCATCTAGCCTTAAAAATTGATCATGGATTTTGTTGGCAATGAAGGAAGCATAGTCATACTTAATCTCAGGAGGCTGTCCAGGGGTGAAGATAGATAGCAAAGCCAGAGTTATTTCGTCAACATACTCACTGGTATTGAATCCTAAGACAAAGGATATTACATTCACAATAAGCCTTCCCAAATGATTGAAAAAAACAAAAACCATAGGGGGGAGTCCCTTTTGGCTGATGCTCAGGTAACATGAAGTACTGACACATTGCTTTCAATTTTTCTGGAGTTAACAGTCTGGTTTTCTCAATTAGCCCGTCCATGGATAGAGGTGCTAATTCTTGTTCTGGCTCAAATTGTAACATAGCATTGATAGCCTGAGGTGTTATAGGGAACAAAACACTTTGATCAGGAGCTAATACAGCTCTTTGTATGGGATCATAATTTGCATGACAATAATGAATGATTTCAGGGAAAACGTGGACTGTAGGAATGAAATACCTTGGGAGATTGGATTCCCACAACCCTATAAGATCTTGCCCCTTTGAGTATTCGTCTCTGCAGCGACAGAAACTCAAACGGGGACTTTCATCGAAATGCGGGTCTTTTATTTGGAAATCTTCATCTATGAGAGGCAAGTAGTCTAGGTCTCGGTGAGGAGCATTCAAAGGAGTGACGTTTAGAGCAGTAGGGGCCTCCATTTTGGTTCTTGTGGATTCAAAATGGAGGTTTCAGTTTTTTTTTTGCAGACCGGACGGGATATCGGACAAAAGAAGAAATTGGGACAAATTGCAGGTTTGGGAAGTAAATTCACAGGTTTTAACTCTTCAATGAGGACTCAGAGAGGATTTTTAACCACTTTTTCAGAGAAAAACACAAGAAAATAAGCTTAACTTGCAGTCGGGGTGCGGAATGATAAATACCTGTTTTTTAATGAAAACTGGTTCTTCAACAGGTAATGGACAATGGCAGGAACGTTCTTCAACACGGGCGCGGCGGAATTTCTGAGTAATTTGGTGTATTTGCAGTGAATTTTGAAATTTGCAGCGGGAGCTTAGTCTCTTTCGAAAACCAAAATAACTAAAAAAACGCGAAAAATGGCTTAAAAACAAGTCAAAAGGGTTTTTGTCGTTTTCGAGGCGATGACGTCATTCGACGTACGGGGTGACGTACGGGAGTGGGACCGGCGGTATTTGATAAGCGGTAAGCGGTGAGCCCGCACCGCTTATGGAGGAAGGCGGTAAAAATCGCAATGGCAGCGATTCCACAGGCTGCTTGCCACGTGGAATGTTGAATAGTCAAACCCGCTCATTCCCCGCTGGCTAAAAAACTCACATGCGATGGGCAGCGGGATTGATCGGGACCGTTAATCAATGGAGGAATGATCTGACGGCTGGAGGAAAGGGAAACTTGTGCGGTTTGGAAAGTGGGCCCGTCGAGGTTTAAACAAGTTTTGACGTATAATTTAATCACCCCGGGGAGAAGCTAATAGGCGGGAATGGTTGTTAATTAGTCCAAATGACTAATTAACCCCGTGATTTTTTTATAAAATGAATTGCGGCGGGGTTTGGCCATGTGGAATGCCACGTGGAATGCTGAGTATGGTGGCGCGGGATTCAGTCGTAATCTTTTCTTGTTTTTGGTGTTAAACACATATGTTATGTGTTTAACGCTTTTCTCCATATATTTTATTATACGATGAATAAATTAATATAATTAATTCATCATAGGGGCGGAATGTATATATAAGGTTAGAGTTTTACCAAAAGGGCTTTATAAAGCGGGGTATTTAAATGTGCGGGACTATATATACTTTGGTAAAACATTATTATAAGAGGGTTTTGGGGATATTTATTAGAAAAGGGAGTTATATATATAGGAAAAAAGGATTTCACTAGGTATTTAATATAATAGAGTTAGGTGTTAGCATGAAAAAGGACAAGGAAAATCAAAACATCTTTGTATATCTAAGAAAGTGAAAACTTATGAAGTAAATTGCACATTTTTATCTTCAACACTTAAACTTAGAATAACAAGTTGTTTTGAGGAATTTTATGGAATGTTGCATCAGTTTCCTAAGTAAAATAGGATTTTACTTAGGAAAAGTTAAAAATGGAAGATAATCAATGGTGGATTATTTCAAGTGCTTAGGTCTTTTGATCATTAGGCCGAGGGTCCGGTCCCTCCAGAAGTCAAGGAAATGCCTTGAGCCCCTTTGATCTCCAATTACCTTAGTACTTTTTTGGGGGAAATTAGTAAAACTCTTGAGGGAAAAAAAATGATGAGGGAGGTTAATGAATTTGACTTTGCTTGCTGTGATTTTCCAGTGTATTTCCTGCTTTAGTACTTGTGATGAAAGTAAATGATTAACCAACAGGTAGCAGCACCATTCATCAGATAACACTTTTGTATCACCATCTACCTACCCTATCTACTTAGCACTACCATTTTGTCTTCTTTATTAGGGTGCATTTAGACTTGCAAACCCTTTTCAATCTTTTTCTTTTTACATGATGAATCTATCTATTTCTACCCTTATTACATCCAAGGGCTCAGATTAAACTGTTGAGCACCTTTTATTCACTCTACCTAGCTACTTATCTGCCAAGATTAAACTGTTTAGCTAGATATTTATTCTCTAATCTAAAACATGAAATTGAAATATGACTAAGCCAAGTTTAAACAGTTTGACTTATTCATGAATTGTGGCAAAAGTTTCACAAGCTGCACACAATTATTTTATTACAATAGATGAAAAAAGTAGTGGCATTTGGACTTGCACACTTTCCTTGGTCTATTTTTGCTTGGGGTTCATTTCTTTCTCTTTTTTTGACCATTTTTATTCTTTTTACCCTTTGATTTTTCTTTTAGGGTATACCCTCTTTACATTTTTTAAATTTTTTGATTTTTTGGTTTTTCAAGAATATGGAACACCTTTGCTCAAGTAAGAAGGTTTGACCATATTCCACACTTCCATCAAGACAATCATGAAAGATGAAACCTATTGATATAGGAGGCTAACACCTCCCATGAGAAGCTACCATCCAAAAATAACCTCCTGACCTTGGCCAATGT